>NW_022983948.1:0-116022 GCF_010724455.1 Aspergillus lentulus | reverse complement strand
ATATATATATATATATAGCAATGAATTGCGAAACTAGCGATAAGGCTGTACAATCTTATGAATTAGAAGTCGTTTAACAGATTAAGTCATAGTAGCCATCTAGCATTCTGGAGAGTGAGGTTAAAATTATAGAGTTCAGTTTGACCGCAACCGGCCAGTGGTTGACATCTTCCCAGTGATGAATCATCCCACCCCTGACGTCGGTGATGTCAGGATATAAAGTACATGCTAGTTTCCCAAGTTCCGGTTTTAGAACTCGAAGATCATAGCCAGTCATGGCGTGTCAGCTATGGAAGTAACTAGTCAGTCGCGTGGGCCGTTGGCACCAGGTCTAGACGGCTAACATCCTGCATAGACAAAGAATCTGCCTCGAATGGCGATAAGAGAACTTCCAGTTCGTCGCCAAAAGCCGTCAACGAGCGAAAGTTGATGGCCAAGATTGACTGGCATGTCCTTCCAAGTTTGTGTGTCATGTTTCTGCTGGCATTCCTAGATCGGTATGGTTAGACTCCCATGTCGCGATACCTGATGCTCACCACTTTGCAGTATCAACATCGGTAATGCGGCAATTCTGGGGTTGAAGGAGGACTTGCACATTCAGACAGGAACTGAATACAACGCTGCATTGACCATTTTCTTTGTGCCGTATATTATCTTCGAGATTCCGTCCAATATCCTCCTGAAGAAATTGAAGCCGCATGTGTGGTGTATGCCTTGTTGGCTTCCGCAAATAGGAACAACACATTGACTACAGATTCAGTGCCATTATGCATGTTCGGCTTTGGTCTGGTCACGGTCTGTCAAGGGCTCGTATCAAATTGGGGTGGATTAATGACCACTCGCTGGTTCCTCGGCATGTTCGAGTCGGGCTTGTCTCCTGGGTGTAAGAGTACCTCTTCTGCGTCCGAAACCAGCTAAACCGGAGCAGGTTTCTACCTTATTGGCATGTGGTACAAGCGAAGCGAGGCTCAGAAGCGGTTCAGTCTCTTCTTCAACTCATCCACTATCGCTGGTGCATTCGGCGGGTTGCTTGCCAGCGGAATCGGGAAAATGGACGGACTGCGTGGCTATAGCGGCTGGCGCTGGGTGTTTATCATCGAGGGCGTGATCACCTGCCTGGTTGCGATGGTCTGTTTTTTCATCGTCCCGGGCTTTCCTGAGGATGCAAAGTGGCTCGGTGAGGAGGAGAGGGAGTTCATACTTTCCAAGCTGGCGGACGATGTGGGTAACGCTGCCAGACATGCGAGCATTGGATGGCGCGATGTTCTGGCTGTTTTCAAGGATTGCAAGCATGCTCCCTCGGCATGATGGGTAATCGCTAACACAGATCAGACAAGGTGTTTATAGGCGGATTTATGTACCTTGGACAGGGCGTCACAGCTTATGGTACGAGTCCACATCTGCTCTTCAGCGAGATGCTGACAAGGACAGGATATGCCTATTTTGCACCTACGATTATCAAAACCTACGGCCACGACGGTACGATCATGTCTCCTATCAATTGCACATAACTGACCTTTCAGCCATCAAATCACAGCTCTACTCCATCCCACCATGGGCCGCGGCATTTGGCTTCTCCATGCTCATCGCCTTTTTGTCTGACAAACTCCGTCACCGGTTCATCTTCGCCATCATCCCGATCCTCATCGCTATGGCCGGGTTTGGCATCCTCCTTAACGTCCACGACCATCATACCGTACAATACGGTGCTTTGTTCCTTGTCACGAGTGGCTGCTACAGTGCCATGCCCGTGCTGGTCTGTTGGTTCTCGATGAACCTGGGTGGTCATCGTCGACGAAGCGTAGGGACGGCATGGCAGATTGGATTTGGAAATAGTACGTCCTCCATTCACAACCCGGGATCATGCTAATATTTGGAGTCGGTGGGATCATTTCCACCTACTCATTCCTCACTAAAGACGCTCCTCGCTACCATAAGGGGTACATCATTAGCCTGTCGTTCCTCTGTTTCTCCGCCGCGATGGCCATCATCTACGTCTTGGCGATACTGTACGATAACAAGAAGCGTGATCGGGCCATTGCCAATGGGACAATTGACCCACGATCATTACCGGAAGAAGAGTTGGAGTATATGGGGGATATGGCGTCAACATTTCGCTATTCTTATTGATCATCACGGAATAACAGTAGTTCAGAGAAAGTGAGCGATGCAAGCAAGCATCCGATTCTAACCTTGCCCTAGGGCTGACAGGCTCTACATCGGCCATTTATCTTAATACAAACAATGTCCCGAGGTCAGATACTATCGCCCCAAATAAACGCCTGTAGATCAATCACTTAGACTTGGTCAAGCTTTCCACATCAAAGCTTAAAGACAAACAGACCTAAAACACAGCGAATCGCTTCGACTACTCAAATGGCTACCAGTATACCCATGAACTGTAAACTGCCCTTCGTGTGATCCCTGAACAAACATGACTAGTTCTGGGGGCCCCTATACCTTCAGTCCTAAGTGCCAGAGGAATGAGTATGTGAGGTCTCAAATGCGCATGGTGCGCTAAGTTGACATTTTTCGCACCGGTGCCTTAGCTGACCAGAGTAACCAGGATGAGCCTGATCCTGGCGTCGGAAGTAGCATCGATGCATCCGAAATGAGTTGAGTTCAGTCGTGCATTTGAGGTCACATCAGTGTGGCTCCCTGCATATATATGCAAGGAGCATTGCTGTGATAGTATCACGAGCCATACGCCACACTGGCCTCCATGCTTCTGCTCGAGGTGCTGAACTGTTGATTCCTAGATACGAATCATCTTTCATTTGCAGGGAATCTGCTTTCCCTGAATTGATCATATCGATCCTTCTACTGATGTATTGAAAGAGGCAGCTACATTCGGTGTCGCCTCTACCATCGCCGATGTACATTGCCATGCAAGGATCTTCCTACTCCTTACAGGGTACATAGTGGAAGTACCAGCTATAATGAAGGTTCATGACTCGCGTATGTTATGATTCATTTCATCTAGACAAGACATTAAGATTTAAGGAGTGTGTAAACATGATCATCATCATCACATATTGCGTAGAGCTTTGCTCGATATGCCACAGATATTCCACTTCGGAAATCATTCGTCGGACTTTTTCTTATACTGCAATTCATCAGGACGGGCGATTTCTAATCCCAAAGACAAAAACTTACATCGTTCGTTCGGCGAGCCCTCTAGTAGTTCTCGTAGGTGCCGTAATCGCCATAGTTTCCATAGTCTCCATAGTCACCATAGTCGGCAGGAGTAGGTGAGGGAGTCGGGGTCTCGGTGGGGGTCGTGCAAGGCTCATCATCTCTCTTCACCTTGTACTCTCCATAGTTCCCGTACTTGCCGTAGTTGCCGTAGTCTCCGTAGTCTCCATAGTTCGCTGGAGTAGGAGTTGGGGTCTCAGTAGTGGTGGTGGTGGGCCCTTCGTCACGCTTGTAGTGACCATAGTCCCCATATTGACCATAGTTTCCGTAATCACCGTAGTTGCTGTATCCAGGAACAGGAGTTTCTGTTTTGGTGCATGTGGTTGTGGGACTGGGCTCCTCGTCGCGCTTGTAGTGACCATAGTCACCGTACTTGCCGTAGGAGCCATAGTCCTTGTAGTCTCCATAATCGGCGGGCGCCGTTGTCTCGGCGCGAGCCTCCTCGATGGGTCTGGCGCTGACGCTCAGTGCCAGGAAGAGGACAGCAGCTTTGCTAAGTAACTGCATTGTGCTGGGTGATAGGTAAAGTTTGAGAATGAACGGAAGAGTTTGCTGTGACAGGGAATGAAGAAAATCTTTTGGACGGACAAGGGTAGCAGGCTTTATAGACAGTACTCTGCCCTATTTCCTTGCTGTAGCTCAGAGTCGTGCCCGAGAGTACCCAGCCTCCAAGTCGTGGACCAATGCTTATTGGTCAAGTCTCTGATGACTGCAGCGGTGTGGGATGGCCGTGATACAAGCCATCATGATGTTCCAATCAGGGATACTGCAGAATACAAGGAAGGAAGCTCCATCGACGCGGTGTTACATCGTGCAAGCCTCTGTCACCACAGGTAACGCAAACAATAGCCTTGAGCAGTTCGTCAATTGTACATTCAGCCATGGAGCTGCAAAGTCAATCTGACCAGTTTCTGTGTTCACCACCTCCGCTTCCCATTCGAACTCACGACCGTCACCTGGGTGATCAAAAACTCAACACACGAACAACCGGAATAGGCATCTGTCTGTCTTCTGCATGTCTCAAGCTTGCAGCTTTTGGGTCCTCGGCAGAGTCGAGATTGGTTGTTCTCCGCACACTCGTGACTCTCGTCTGCAAGCCAAGACGCGTCGATCAGTCTATTGCATCATGGGCTCACTATTAATATCAACCTAGTGAGACAAAGACACCGCCAAGTGTTGCGGGTCGCACGGAGCCGAAGGGTATCTGCCAACCCGGGCTTGCCCGTGTCTTACAACTCATCTAATCCCAGGTTGCATCCGCGGGGGGCCTGTTACTCCACCATCGGTCATTGGTGGGAGGTGAGACATGCACGGTACTTGGAAGTAGTCACACTGCCACCCATCCGACTGTTGTTGCGGTCAAGCTTCCTTCGATCGCGTTGATTGTTTACCTTATATCTTCTATCATCTGAGCTTCTGTAATGTGATGGACAACTGCTACGTACTCAAAAAACAAAATGGCGCGCTCCGAGTCGGACAAGGATATCGATGCCAACTATGGCCTACTCAACAATGAAGAAGCCCAAAATTGGAGTCATGACGAAAAGCCTCGAACTAGACCGCGTGGAGCCTGGCTCACGGTCTTGCTCTATATGGCGATAGCCGTTGTTTCATGCTTGGTTGGACTTTTCATCGGACATCAACTACAAGACCTCGATAGGGTCTGTACTCGCCATGTCTCTCATTACTGTACGTTCTCCATCTTTTGAATTACTTGTGAATTCCTTAATTAACAAGAACAGCGCCTGTTACCTCGAGTGTCGACATAACATTTCAACCTCAGCGGTTCAATGGTTCGCTGCTCAAAGAGAACATTTACCGTCAAGATGCCAGTCCAGAGGTCGACGCAGCATGGGAGGCATTAGGTGTAAATTGTAAGACAGATTACCCTGAGATAAACAAAAGACTAACCATGAGCAGATAGAAGTCTGCGTGTTCCTGCCGAAGTAGCAGAAAAGTCCGGACTGGCGCGAGACCAGGTCAAGATCAGCCAGAAGTATGGAGGAGGCTATCCGGCGAATGTAGAGGGCTTCCATCATTTACATTGTCTGGTATGTCTTCATTCTATCATATCAGGATGAAAGCTGACCTGTGAAGAATCTACTGCGTCAAACACTCTACTACAACTACGATTACTACCACAAGCTTGGCCAAGGAGCTTTCAAGAACGACGATTTTATCGTCCGACGACACGTTTGTAAGTATTCCACATCCCTGTTCCACTCAAGTCTAGAAGTGACAATAATTTGCTAGCCCACTGTCTGGACATCCTACGACAGCAACTCATGTGCACCATTGATACCGGAGTCCTCGGTCAAGTCTGGATCCACCCTGATCACCCAGAGGCGTATGTGGACTTCAACACAGAGCATCAGTGCAAGAACTTTGAAGCTATTCGTCAGTATGCCGAGAAAAATCAGCTACCGGCTCAGATTCCGAAGGATTTCTTGGAGCCACCTAAGGCGGGCGATAGAGTCTATGATGAGATTCCATAGGGAATATCGAATACGAAGGCCATAAAATTGTATAGTATTTACATCAAATAATGAAGAAAGCGTTGTTGCACCTAGTGAGGCAACACGCATTATGCTTTCTTGACTTCATCACGGCTGAAGATATCACAATGGTTGAATACAAAAACATCATAACAGGAGAAGAATACAAGAGGAAAATTATACAAAGAACAAGAGACATCACGTCCATCCGTAGTACATGCCTCCTGGTTTTCCACCGACAGCACTCGTCGCCTCCAGCTCGCTCGGCTGACGGACTTCTTCCTGTGGCGGTGACTGCTTCATTGCTGTTTCCCAGTTCCAATACCCAACATTCTGCAGAGGAGGCGAGACAGCCGGCGGCGAAGCGCCCGAGCTCCACGACAATGTACCATGGCCTCCAACTGAAGACGATGCAGTGCATCCCTGCTCTCTCTTTCCCTCGCCTTGACCACCAAACAGAGCCCAGTGGGCCGTCCGCTCCATCCGCCCGACCTGCGAGGATGGCCCCTGCTTATACCTTTTCCGACACAGCGTGATCACAAGGACGACGAGGATGGCAATAAAGGCAAATCCGCCGATCACAGTACCGACTATGGCGCCACCGCTGAAAGCGCTCTTCTGGTGGGTTTCGGTAGTGGAGGACGAGTAGCCCGTTCCTTCGGCGGGAGGCGATTGTCCCGGGACGAGCATGTACGGGTATCGTCTTGCTTGGGCGAATTGTGCTTCCCAGGTCATGGTTTCGTTCTACAGTGATAAGCAGGCGTCTTGGATCGTGGGGATATACCTACCGGGTTGATTACTCCGACCATTCCATTGACGAGACAGGAGTCGACCGCCGTGCAGTAGAAGAAAGTGGGCTGTAACCCGGGTCAGTTAATATGTTTCCGGCTCTTAGGCAAGACATACTTTAATATCATTCACAACTAGGGACCATGTAGGAGGCTAAACAGTTAGCCTTTTGATCTCAAGGTGAGGCGATACACGAACCTCTCCTTCCAGCTGCCCGTCGCTATTCTCGTTGAAGGTATTGAACTGGCCCGAATAGAAGATCTCCCCCGCAGCAGGCACACAAGGTGCCATAAAGTCGGCCTTGACGACCGAATGGTTGCGCGGGTAGAACTCGAAGACGATTACATCGTTAACAGCGGCGGTGATGTTGTGCGGCAAGTATTGGTGCGGGTTTTCTTTTGGGCCTACCTTGATCGTATGCGTAGCGTGAGGAGCTGTCGAGGCTGGAGTCATGGCTGTTTTAAACGTGGCTGTTGCGTGTGGTGTCCCGGATTGGAATATAGCAACACGGTCATGGAGATGGTCAATAAGTCCAGCATCGTGGCATCGAAGAAATCAACCTGCAGATGAATGACATTTCAGGGAGACTGGGGATAAAGATCTTTCATAGTTGTCGTGCACTGCCTCGAAGTCTCATTGTCTCAATGACAACAAAGGAAGTAAATGCGAAAACTTTAGTGCCACGCCACATTTCATTTTGGTGGCCATCTCCTGACGTAGAACGAGATTCTTTGTTCATAGAACTGTTTTCTTGGTTCGGAGCACTGATTCTATTAATGTTGGTGTTCTACGGAAAGGTAGGTCTTTCGCTTGGATGGCCGATGGGGATGGGGATGGTGTATGGTGACAAAGCGGCCTGCTCAATGTCGGCCCAGTAGTTGCGGCGCTGGCATGTCAGCAAGGTGCTAGAATAAACATACATTCTGTTGTGATTCAACTGCCTGAGCTCTCGCGAGGGATAACTTAAGCGAGTTGGCCATGCCGATAGTTCACTGTTGTAGGACCCGGCGTCCTCGTGATGCATGACGTGAATGGAGAGGTCCAGAGGGATACTAAGTCACAGTTCTGGCTATAACTTATGTCATTCGTCGGTGATTATAAATAGATTAGGTCGCTTGTAGCGCAGGTTAATGCCCTTAGTCACCGACATCACCGAAGTACTGGAACTGTCTATCGGTAAAGGCCAGGATCCAATGACTGTTACTGCAGTCATAGCCCAAGTCATGACAGAAAACTACTCAAGGTTACAGCTTGGGAACATATCCTCCGCCTGCGGGTGATCTACCGTCGATCGCTAGTTCTCAATAGCATGGCAACGCTGAGATCGAGCGAGGCTTTATAGCCTCATAGCTCATGTCACTCGCTATCCAGCACTCTCTTCGCCACGAGCGGGCTTCCATTCAAGATCCTTGGGTAATCATGCGCATCGAGGCAGGCCTGTCGTGAGTTTAAAACACTCACCTCCGCCCGTCTAAACACATCGTTCTCGTATTCTTGGATAGAGCGACGGAGGGAATCGGATCCTAGTGAGCTATACACAGTCAGAATTATCAGTTTCAGAAGATGGGGGCACAGGACGTACTCCGATGAGGCGAAATCAATTCGCCGGACCAGATCACGGACATCGGCGATGGCGCTGTTGGCACCTTCGCCACGGACTAGACGGTCATATTAGCGAAATTGCATCCAGTCATGGCGTGAGATCTTACACATGGTCATAGTATGCGCCGAATCGCCCATCATAACCACGCGCGGATGAAGATGCTTTCCCGGGGTGAAGATCCAGTCTTGGATGCGGATTGCGCGTGCCTCTGAATCATCAGGGAGATTGTGGACGAGCGATCGGAACGGTTCGACCCAGTTGGCTGTCAACTCTTTCATCAATGCAATTCGTCCAGCATTATCGGGTGGGAGCGGGATGTTTTTATTGTCGGCCCATGAGACGATGATCTGACAGACGTAGGCATCTGTGCTGTCGTCAAAGTTGTTCGGGGTATCGAGGACTGTAGACTATTAGCGGCAAGATACACATGTAGAAGACATGCATACAGCTGAAGAATAAAAAGACATTCGATTCTGGATGAGCTCCCTGGAAGATATAAGGATCCATAGCCCGGAAACAGGCCGCTTGCTCTGGCGAATACCGGACTGTCACTCCCAGAAGCTGCACGGGGAGCGGGTTCATTTGATACGAGTCGGGATATGCCAGTTTACGGATGCGAGAATTGGCGCCATCACAGGCAATGAGAACACTACCCGTGTAGGAAGTACCATCTTCAAAGTGCGCTGTAACGCTCTCCTCTGTCGATGTGACGTCTACCACTGTTTTGGACCACTGCTTCCGTGAGTTTCACTTGAAATGCTACAGACTCAAAGACAGACCTTGACGTCGATCCCCGTCGTCAACAACTCCCTCAATCTCCCCCTGTTCACCCGCAGCCTCTCCGCAGCGGGGACCTCGAACAGCGCCGATCCGGAGCTCAGATCAAAGAACGGGAACCGACCGACATCGCCACTCTCGGAAGCTTCCTTGTTCACTGAGCATTCGGGTAACCGTGCGACGATATGCTCGGGCAGCATTTCCCGCAGGATCGGCAGTCCCCAATGCAGCGTCAGACCCCATCCCCCGGTACGGATATCGATAGAGGAATCCCGCTCAAAGATAAGGAATGGAACCCCTGACTTGTGCAGATACTGGGCCAGGGTCAGACCGCTGATCCCTGCGCCGATGATGAGGACGGGTAGACCAGACATGCTGTTGACTTGGCAGTTGGCTATTAATCTTCTGCCGTGCTTTTGGTAAGGAGATAGTCAGCTAGAATGGACCAGAAGATTAACTGTCAGCCGTAAAAAATTTTCACTCAGAGACAAGTGGCGTGGTGGGTGACCGGGCGATAATTGGACCATTCGGACAGTTACACAGCCCCCTGTCATGGTTGGCTGAGCGTGGCCTGAATTCCACCGATGATCCTTCGCAAGCCGGGCATATACCGGATATTCCCTGTGTTTAGTACCCTGTATGCGAGATTTAATTCCAATCACACGTGCCTAGACCGTAGACTGGTTGCGTAGGATTTGAAGGATGCATGGCAGCATGAAATTCATAGCGTGATTGGTTGTGATAAGGGAATCCTTCGGACCGTGACCGTGAGACTCAATGAGTTCAATAGGACACTCTAAAACGACCCTCAAATAAATTAATAATACGGCTGGATCAATGTCTTGGTTGGTCACAGCCTATATCACTGCGGGTTTAGTGGTGTCTTTAGAGTGACGCCAGGAAGACGCCGGCGAACCTTGGCTGTTGATCCCTGTCACTTTAAAACTTAAGGACCAGCAATATCTATGGCACGACCTTTTCGGTTAATACCTATATTGGTACCAATTCCCGCTTGAATAAAACCTTGTGTCTCCGTTGACTAATAGGCTGAATTGGCAGTTATCCGAGTCCCGCCAGAGACCCGCAGAAAATGAGAATCTGGCTTCGACGACGGACCTCAAGCTAGGATGCTGCTTACTTTGGTGGTCTAGTCGAAAACCCATCGGTCATGTTCTCGGGCATATTGTCGAAATCATACTAGTGGGATTGAACCATGATATCGATCGATCAAACTATCCGTCGGCCAAGATGACATCGTCACGACACGTGGACACAAAAGAAAAAGTAAAGGAAGGAATGGTCAAAATATACAGAGAATGAAACTGGTCCCCACGTATCATTTATCGTTCTCGTGTGAGACACGGTACTCGACCGTGACATGGATCTCGGCGTTCGCTCGAGCAGTGGAATCGTCAGTGTCGAGGATTAGCTCCTCGCTGGGCGTTCGGTGAACAAGGGCTGGCTCCTTGGGGGTTACTGATCTCAATTGAGACTGTCGGTTCTTGGAGTAGGACTGCAATGAGTATCCGGTGTTCTTGCGAAGCTCGCCGCCACTGCGGGAGTGAAAGTCGCGGACCCATATCTTGAGAAGGGGCGTAAGGAACGGAAGAGAGGTGACGATATTCTGGACATTCGGTCAGATCATGTTCTATGTATCGTTCAGATTTGTGGACAAGCTCACTCCGACATTGAATTCGATTGTGCCCCAGAGGACTAACATGGTCGAATCACCATCTACGGCCACCACGCGATGGATCTGAGTTAGGCGCAGAATGGAGCAGAGAGTAGTGAACAGTCCAAGCAGGAACAAGCACACCACGCCTGCCTTCTGTGCCGGTTTCACGTTCAACTGGAGTAGCAATGGAATCGGCAGGAAGATGACGGCCACATCGCAGATGATTGTAAAGGCTGCAAGACCGTAGAAGGTCGGTCCTACCGGAAGGCATTTACCAGGGATGGTCGGATTCCAGGACCGCTCGACCTATCATTTTGAATTCTGTTTAGCACAACTCTTGACACTGTGCGGGGACAATAGTCACCTACCGGCTTGCAGTTTAGAATGAGAACCAGTGTGCCAGCCACATGTCCCAAGGTCGACAGTAGAATCACCACCCAGACCAACATGCGGTAAAAGCGCTTGGACGTCTTTGCGAGCAGATGAAGGTAGTTGATGCACAGTGCGGCTTTGAAACCGGCGATTCCGAGTTGGTAGAATGGCCGACCGGCGTAGTTGAGCTGCATTGACTGGTCAGAAAGATCGAATCGAGCACGAGCAGACGAGTCATACCTTTGTGTACGTTGGGAGGTCTGGCTTTGGCCGCAACACCAGCGGTAATCCCAGTCCATAACGGCTTTCTGCTGTTGTGAGCATGGCTCATGGGTCATGGGTCATATGGGCCAGACGATGAACTTACGAGCTATACAAAGAGCATTGTAAACAATACTGAAGATCATTCCAAACACCATCACATAGTCGGAAGGGTCGAATCTCCCCAGTTTGATACGCACGAACAGTCGCAGGCAAACGGTGATGACCATCAACAGAGTCAGAGCGATGCATACCCCCAAAATGAGTGGATACCTGGACTGGGCGTCGATCTCCGGCGAAGCATTGTGTACCCAGCCCATATTGAGCGTCACATAAAGAGATGTTGGATGAGGAAATAATAAGATCAGCAGTCATCTATCGCATTGTTTTGTATAATCATGCATGATGGGAGATTCAGTAAAAGTCCACTCGGCATCAGCTGGAAAATACTCCCAAGGGATGAACTAGTTCGATCTCTGCACACTACTTGTTTCTTTCTGAAGGATTGGCCTTCCAAGAAAACTAATTTCTTCCGCGGAAAAGACCCGAGATAATTAAACAAATTCATTCAGAGCAATAAAACCGACGCTTCTAGTCTTGCGCCATGAGTATCTAGAGTCTGGGCACCGGTGTGCTTGTAGCACTAGACAGGGGACCCTGGGCAAAAGCTGCATTCTTCTGCGCTACTATCACCGGTATTTAGCTGGATCGGGATATCTGCACGTTCAAACTGATCCCTACAGTCTTCAAAGTAAAACCTGCGAAGAAAAAAAGTTAAGACTGGTGCATTCTTCTAACCCCACCATCGCTTGGCCCCCAACCCATCCTTTAAAGTCGGGATCATCTTCAGTACTACCTTAGGTACTTTAGCTGATCAGCATCGTGCCCTGCATCCCTCCCCTTCATCCCTTGTACTACCCTCCACTTTTCGTTTCACATCTGACGTGTTGCTTTTTGCCTTGCTTTTTCCCTTTCTTTTTTCCTTTTATTCCGTCCTCCGTCGCCTTTCTGTCATCAAAATGGCCGAGAAAAGGCCAGATATAGACACCCATCCTGTCCATGGACGACGCGATGATGCCTTGAATTATCTGGATGAACATGCCAATGTCCAGGATGAGGCGACTGTCGATCTTGCGGCTTTGCGACGCAAGATCGACTATCGCATTATCCCCTTCATGTTCTGCTGCTATATTCTGCAGTTCCTCGACAAGGTGATGCTCAATGTACGCCACTCTCTCCCCTGTGTGCACAAAGTCTTCTCTCTGATTATTCCGGCAGTATGCTGCTGTAATGGGAATACGGAAAGACCTCAAGTTGGTCGGCAATGATTTTTCTAATGCGGCGACTTGGTTCTTCATTGCCTACTTGATCGCGGAGGCTCCGCTCGGTATGTCTCATCCCTCTGGTGGCCCCGCATCCCACTCATCCTGCTGATGTTCTCTAGTAATTCTCCTGCAAAAGACTCCTCCAGCCAAATGGCTAGGAGCAAATGTCTTCCTCTGGGGCGTTGCTGCGGCGGCCTGTGCCGGCGCCCGTGACTATCGTACCCTTTTGGTCTCTCGCATCTTCCTCGGCATTTTCGAGGCCACGATTGGTCCTTCTCTGATGCTGCTGAGCAGTCAGTACTACACCAAAAGCGAAGCGGCGCCCCGATTCACGCTGTGGTATGTCGGTCTGGGCGTGGCACAGATCCTGGGTGGTCTTATCTCCTTTGGCTTCCAGCATGTGAAGAACCCGTCTTTCCAAGGGTGGCGCGTCATGTTTCTCGTTCTCGGACTTGTCACGTCCCTGACTGGCGCGCTGACCTTCATCTTCTTGCCCGATGCGCCGATGAAGGCAAAGTGGTTGACCGACCGCGAGAAGGTCGCTCTTTTGAACCACGTCAGCGTCAACCAGACGGGTGTGTGGAGCAGTGACTTTAACGTAAAACAAATCTGGGAGGCTGTACGCGACATTCAGCTTTGGTTCATCACGATCATCACCATGCTGGTATGTTCGCTATGCCGATTATCACGCATTTTTCCGATCGCTGACACCCTACCGCACAGATCTCCGTCTCCAGTGGAGTGGTGACCTCGTACTCGGCAACCTTGATTGCTGGATTCGGCTTCTCGGGTCCCCACGCGGCCCTGCTCAATATGCCCTCGGGCATTGTTAGCATCTTCTTCACTCTCCTCGTCGGCTTCGGGATCCGCCGAGTTTCCCACCGCTGGGCCTGGCTTATCGCTTCCACCCTGCCCGGCATCCTCGGCGGCGGTCTGCTCTCCTTCCTCCCCAAGCACAACAAAGCAGGTGTTCTCATTGGGATTTACCTCGTCAACGCCATCGTCGCCACCCTCCCCATTCTTTACCAATGGACCGCGGCCAACTGCGCAGGCCATACCAAGCGCGCGTTTGCCAGTGCGCTCGTCGCCGGCTCCTTCTCGGTCGGAAACATCATTGGTCCTCAAACGTTCCAGGCGCGAGATGCGCCGGAATATCACCCGGCTAAGATTGCAGTGCTAGCGACGCAGGCTGCAGCAGCCGTGCTCTCCTTCGTCCTCTTCTTGTATTATATGTGGGAGAACAAGCGCAGGGACCGTGCTGCAGCAGGACAGGAGGATCAGGCGCAGGATGACACCAAATGGGCCGGGTTGACGGATCGGGAGAACAAGACTTTCAGATATGTCTACTAACTGTATATACGACGTATATATGCAGAAGATTATGGTTTATAACCATGACCTGTAACGATGGTTTACAGTTTGGACAGTTTCAAAAAGGGCTTCTCATTTCTCAGTTCCGCCAGAAAATTTGCAAACCTTCCACCATCGCTGGAATTGCTGGATATTTGTCTCTCGAAGGAATACTGATGTTGGGCAATAATAGACGTTTACCCATGAGAGGATGCCTATCCTATCTACTCCGTACCTTACAGTGAGGAGGATTGCTTGAAGGATCACCTTCTGTTCCTCTAAAATCCGTGAGATCCTGCACAATTTCACAGTACCCATTATTTCTCCGGAAATGACCAATCACGACTATTTCCTCATAACGCACTCCGCCACCCTTGGCTGGACGACAGCAGCCGGTTAGACGTTAGTGGTTTCGATAGCGTGGGAAAACCGCGGCTTAACTCAGACGGCGCGGGATCTAGACTGCGCAGCTCTGGAAAGGCAGATTTTATTGGAGGAAAACCAGGCTAAAACGGGCGAATAAACTTTGGAAAAGGGGCAATCCAGATGATGGATCAAATTATTCAGATTCGTGGACCCCAGGGTCCAGGTGCTTACCCAGAAATAAATAAAGCAGACCATCTCTCCACCGTATTCGACGAGTTCCTCAGTCTCTACCGTCGTTCATTCCCATCCGTTTTGCTCGCTGTCTATCTACTTCTGCCACGATGCAATTCAAGTCGCTCGCTACCCTCCTTTTCGCCGCTCTGGCAGTGGCCAATCCTGCCCCAGCCCCTCAGGCTGGCGATGACCTGAACGCTCTGATGGACTCCATTCCCAGCTCCGTCCTCGGCGTCCTCATGACGGCTATTCCTCCCTCTGTCGTTGCGGCCCTTACCGACCCTACCCAGGCCGCCGGCATCGTTCAGCAGATTGAGCAAGGGCAGATACCCGACTGGTACAACAACCTGCCCGACAGCGTCAAAGCCTGGGCTTCTAACGCTGTCATGGCTGAGCTCGACGGTGTTGCTCCCACCGATACCGCCAGCGGTAGCCCTGCTGCTACCCCCACCGGTTCTACTACCACTCCCGCCCTCACTTCTTCTCCTTCCGTGACTTCTTCCGGCAACACCAAGACCACGTCCTCGGGCTCTGCTGGTGCTGCCTCAACCACGACCCCGACCTCGACCCCGAACGCTGCCCCCACTGGCGCCGTGGCCGTCAGCTTTGCCGGTGCTGCTGGTATACTGGCTCTCGCTCTTGCCCTGTAAGAAGGATATGCGAGGTCCAGACGACATCTCTCTGTGTAGTACAATTCCTGCGCGTCTACAGATCTTACAACGTATTGTTTCCATATATACCTTTGGTGGTCTATTATTGTTCTGCTAGGCACTGTACATTTCTGTTATAATACCTTCAAGGCTAGCTATGCGATAATTGAATAATACGAGTATTTCAGCGGATATCTTGTGTCGCCGAAACCAAATAACCGTGACACCTCCGGGGGCGCATACCACTTGTGCGATGGATTCGAATGCAATGCCGTTCATACTAAGTTCATGTAATATCTATATCTCCGTTGTCTAGTGCTCTACATGGTTCGGAAACATCATACACTCAGTTTTTATATCCTGCGGAATTTGTCCTTCCGCATCAATGACTATTACAGCCGGTGGACAGATAGGACGCCGAGATGGTCGGACATGCAATAAAATCTTTTCCAGGACCATCCCTCCGAAGCGAAATACTCCCAGTTGGCGATTAAAAGATTGGGCTATGTGCGCGATGCAATCGGAAAATTGTCTTGTCCTGTTGGTCCATGTGATAACAAGGTGCAAGCGCCACAATATACTCGAAGGATCTTCAAGCAAATTGCCTAGCTTCGGAGACATGACCGTCGCTGAAACAAAGCACCAGATTTCCTTGGTCGATGCAAGGGACTGGGCCTGTGATACATATAGAAACCGAACCTGCCGCAGCACGACTGAAGAGGATATCGGAGAGTGGACGGCGCGCCCTCGGAGAATCCTTTGCTCTGTTTCATTTCAAAGTACTTGAAATGGTTCCTGCGCTAGGGTTTGCATAGACTGGCTAAAGCAAGAACGTTATTCTGTTGGTTAGTCACATGGAACCTGCCGGACCTACAAAAATATAAGGAATGGCTTGTGCTCTGACTTGTACTAGGTAGGACTAATCAAATCTAAGTAACCTCCAATCTGATCTGATGTATATGTCAATGTAAGCCGATATTTCAATCACTGATGTGCAACTGACCTTCTTAATATCAGCCGGCATACAGGCCAGCAGTCCAGAGTGGACTTCTCCCATGACTTGACAGTCATTCACACACTTTGTCAAACACCGCAGCACCCCGTCGAATAGGTAGAATATATATGTAAACCCTATGGATTTGACAAGGTCACAGCATGTCGAGAATCTAGTAGTATTTATTAGTAAAACTCGATAGGAATAACAAATTCGAAAAATTGGACTTCCAGACTATTCTTGATTTCTTCCAGAGAGTTTTGCTTCTGACGCCTCAGTGCCCAGGAAGGAATCCCTTGCAAGACCTCTTCCATTACATGCTTGCCCAAAGCCATCTTATTTTCTAGTCGATATCTAAAGCCATCCTCTTTTCCTGTAGGCGCAGGCTAGCTAGCCGCTGAAATGTTGGAACATGGTATGGAAGCCTTGCTAGCTGTTAGGCATCTGTAGTCTGCAAAGCTGCTTGTAAACACTGCAGCACTGGTATGGAAGCTAGATAAGAAGAGTATCAAAAAGAGGCGTAGGCTAGGAAAGGTTACCTGCTTAACTTTAGGTGTGATCCTCGTAGGGATCTGAGCAGTCTGAGCCTCCTGTCTTAACAGCTCTCTTTCTCTTCCTGCTTCTATAACTTCCTTCTTCTTATGCTCCAGTTCTACCTTCTGCGACAAGGTAGCCTGCACCTAGGAGTCCTAGGCCTAGATAGCCAAGGCCTGGATGGCCTGTACATTTGCTAGCTTCTCTAGCATGTAGCATGGCAGGTACTGTAGTATTATCTTCTCCATTAGGGGGCAACGCGCATGTAGGCAGGTTTCTTGTACGCTTCTGGTTGAATTACTCCTAATTTCACCCATACAATGTTAGCTATTGATCATGCCATGAGCCTTGGTTGAAGAGGAAGGAAATGTTTTGCTGTGGTGGGCGGTGTTTGACAAAGGGTCGATTTGACAAGTGGGTAAATGACTCTACCTCTTACACCAATAAAATAGATTAAGGGCTTGCCCAAGGTAATAATATTGGTCCTAGCACTTGTTAGCCTCTAAACAATCGTTCAGAAAGCGCAGTGTGAATCGTCCCCGAACTTCCTCTAGGAGCCGAATCGCTCGACTGTGGCTAAACAGGAGTTGAATAAACCAGTGAGGCCCGACCACAACAGCCAACCCCACAGGTTTCATGTCCGTGTACACTGTATGCCAACCGAACGTGATGTCCGGTGGTTGACCTATTTTGAAGGGTTCTAAAAGATGCCAACGGTGGAGCTTGGTAGCTGATGCGTTCCGGCCAAGACAGACTGATGTTCTCGACACAGCCTTGAATGCCTGTTTAGTAGATCTGAGACGTCAGCAGCCTCGCGTTTGGTTGCATCTAATGCGCACACCAAGGCTGTATCCTCCCACCAAATAATATACGGAGCTTATGTACAGCGTTGTGCGCGCCTTGCATATAACTTTGCCGTCCGCTGTTCGCTGTCTACCATTGCAGTACCTGACGGCACGAAAGCTCTTCAGCGTATTGACTCTCTATATCCTGGACGCAATGCCTGTAGCCTGGGCGTGATCATAGGCTGGGCAGGCCAGTATACCCATATGGATAATTTGCGCTGGAGACCACAACTTCTGGTGAGAGTTTTGTTGAAAACTTGCTTTTTGCGGCCTGGAAGGGTGAAACTCTCCATGCGTCCAAGGTGTCTATGCACAATGGCGCTGACATCTATGTTTAATTAATCATTGGTTACTGATCCATGTTAGGATTAGCTGCAAGTGTGGCAGGAGGACACAGGAAGTCAATCTAACTGGCTCTTCATATGTTTTTGGGTGTTGGATATGGTCACTGTGATGCCTATAAGCAACCTGTTGTGCTGTGTCATGTATGCAATCGGATAACCCGGATGACAGCGAGATTATGCCTCAGTGAAACATATCCAATGGCATAAAGCGCCTCACAAGTAATTCTACTGGTGATCTTCACGATCGACTCAGCTTTAAGGGCTGCGCGTTGGTCCAAGGTTGTTGGAAAGTAAACTGCTACAAGCACTGTCATTCCGAATCTGCACTCAACTGTCGTTTGCGGGTGTCTCAATTCTGTATCTTTAATAGCCGAGGATAAAAAATGAGAGCTGCGTATGACGGAAATTGTTGGGCTGCGGGTCCAGCGTTATAACGTACAGGGATCTGGCCCTCTCCGGAGAGGGGGTTTCTGTATATTGTCGGCTAGCTCAGCTCTTAGGATAGAAAAACCCACACATTCAACTTCAAATATCTTCGGCAAGGAACCTACTAGATCAAGAAATCTACGGAAATTGTTTGTTGTCGAGGGTAAGAACCAATCCTCTCCCCACACGCCCATCACTGCACTCACTACTAAAGTCTTCCAGACGTGGACCGATTTTCGAAACAGATGGCCTCAGCAAAGTCAAAGAAATTTTCTAGGCCCGAAACCGACTACGAACGATGGCTTCGCGGACAAGATGAGCACTACGAGCCAGGGGATCAGCCAATATATGGACCACCGGTGCAAGGCGTCGATGCCCCCTTTGAGAATGGCAAAGGCAAACACCCAGCAAACTCCAGGCTTATTGGCCTCACAGGCTACTCGGTGATATGCAGCATTGTTCTGTCGGTCTTGCTCACCATAATCATCATAAGATCAGCCAAGGTACTTCGAAAACGGCGTCACCGAAGTGGTGAGATTTCACTTTCTGGGAAAGCTCGAGACAAATGAAGAATGACGCGTCGCTCACAACATTGTGCAGTTGAAAACAAGTGATTTGACTGCTGGGGAGCGCAGTCATATTACTGCATAATGCGAAAATGTATAGACCATTTGATCCGGCCATGCATCTTTTGTGTATTGGTTAATTATGTACCCAATGACCCAGCTTAGAAGGGTCCCTGGAATTAGCAGCTTTTTTCACAGCTAGGAAGACTTGGTCTTCTGAAATTGACATCAGACGAGTCAAAAATTACAGCCTTCTCCACATGGATCCCCTCTTATGTGGATAGTTTTGCATCTCCTGGGCGTCTATTCGTTGCTAGAGCCGCAGTAAGTCTCACTCAGGGACAAGGAATACTGCAATATCCCAACTGATCGTCACTCATTTCAAACTTGCCCAACCAATGACCAGGAAACCCGCCACGCTCTATAACTGCCCAACCTAGAACAGCAATACTGACCTAACTGATGGCACCACCACTTGACAGCCTCGCAATCAAGGGACTTTTGCTACCTCCGTGATCTTCTCCGATAGTATTCACCAACATGGCTTTTTCTGGCCCTTGAGAATTCTGTTATATTAGAAGGATGCAGTTGTAGTTCCCAAACGTAAAGTCATCCTGTAAGCACTAATTGACTTTCTCATCGGTGACAAGGGAAGAAAAGACGAATCAGTATTTTGTGGCGGCCTTGCCTATCATGCGGGGGACAGCTTATACCTAAATTCTGAGCCTCACCATGGCGTCGGCGGAGCCTGATTGGAGTACCCGACATGTCGAGGCTTGTGGTAGCGAGGTTCTTCTACTGTAACTATGTTGTACCCGTCGGCACTCGCGTATTGGTCAGGCAGCTCAGGCTAGTGCCCACGAGTAGGGGACTTTTGTTCTATGCGCGCGGCCCCGCTTTTAGCTTGATTAAGGGTACCCCTCCGCGCTACTCAAGGTGCAGCTAGCGCCAGCCCTCTGCTTGATATTTATTTCTGAAATTCTCTTGACAAAGATCCCTGGACCTCTGCTATCCCACGATTTGGGGATAAGTTCAGGCAGAAGCTATATCACGTATTGTCTTTATTTATGCTTCCCCAAGCTGATCAGCTGTAATACTTATCCCATACTAGCATCCCCTGACTTCGGGACGCACATAATTCAGCCCTAGGCCCGCTTCTTAGGCCCCCCGCCAAGAGGCTGCTCAACTTATTTAGCACTCTAAGCACTATAGATCAAACAGTAATAATTGCTGGAGGCGCCGGATGTAACCTTCTTCTCTTTTATTATATTAACGATCCGAAGAAGTTGGATGATCCGCATTGGATGATTATTCCCCATCCTTGGGCCCGTTCGATGCGGAGGCCAGCTGCCAAGCAGGGCTATGCCAGAATCATGCAATAGAGGACAAGTGGCTTCGCCACCGAGTGTGGGCTAGGAGTTAGGGCCCGGGAGAACCCTGCATGGCTGGCTTGGTCAGTGTAGGATCGACAATCGGCGCAGGAGGTTCTTCATTAAGATGTATAATTTAATGAACCGAGAATTGGTATCATGATCAAGATCATTTTGTATAACTTGCCTGGGCACTGGTTGTTCTCGATAACCAACTCTTTTACTCCAGACACTACTTTAGGCGGACTAAGGGATCATTTGATTTACCCAGGAATGTGTCATGGAAGAGTTTGTGGTGGAAACCAATCTCGCGATTCCATAATTTGCATAAAAGTTGTGTCCGAGAAGAAAGATCTGTGCTTATCCTAGTGCCTTTACTACTCCATACCATCAAGTTTGGTCGTATCCTCAGATAAGGCAGCAGGGGTAAATCAAGAAGATTGACAACCCCCGCATGCTTACGGGAGCGCTTTCCTGATCGGTGCCCTCGTACGCCACGCCTTCAGATATCCGAGTACCTTACGTTGCGGCGTCCGTCTCAGTCGAGTCAGAGGCGCAGGAGGTAGTTGGGCCCATATCTTGGTAGTTGCTTACACGCATAGTGCGCAATGCACTGGACATGGCATGACTCGTGGCATCTTAGATATTTCAGTCTCAATCCACATACGAGATCTGATAGGCGACTCCAGCGAATCAGAAAGCTATGCTGGGCGCCTTATGACGCATGTACCACTTGCCTGGAGTACTGCATCAAATTCATAAAGGGATCTATGTTTACTTTGCCAAGTCTACGAGTCAAATAAGTTAGAACAGATTTCCTAGCACAATGTAAGGAAGCTGTCTGGCTCCTCTCCTTAGTTTGATTGTTGGTGGAAGACTGCGGTTCATCGAATGTACGCATCAAAAGCAGATGGTATCCTGCGAATGAGGCAGACAACATGTCAGAAGAGATGAGCCCGAAGCCAGACCAACAGATGTAATACCGGAGAGGGGTCAAGAAAAGACTGCATGACAACGAGCCCATGCTGGCAACACGATTGGTTAATGTTACCTTTTGTTGACCCTATTATTGTCCTGTTTGAGGACCCCGGTCTGAGGGCTTACTCTAATCCATGCACTTGCTTTAGCATCTGTCGGTTGTCAATCCACTGAAGTATTGGGATTAACTCGGACTGTTGGTGATCAACGAGCTGTTAGAACAACTCAAGCTGACTGCATTCACCTCCTCAAATCTCCGCACCTTCTCAGTGCTTTTGCAGGCTGAAGGATGACAGCCGTGCAAGGGTGATACTATACAGTCTCTTCAAAAGAAGGAGTAAGTAATCAACATCCTGGTTAACTCTTAGGTAACTGAACTGGGACGACGACTTGACCTTTGCTTCGAAAAGGTATAAATACCTTCATGTTTCCTCCAGAAACTCAGTACTCTTGGATATCAAGCCTTCCTCAACAATCAACTTCTATCAAGACACCTCGTTTCAATATACAAACATCTACTCTTTCATCATGAAGTTCACAGCTCTCCTCTGCACTCTCATGGCAGCCACTGCCGTCAGCGCGTCCACACTCCCTCGAGGCGAGTTCCAGGTCCAGGACACCTGCGGTGCTGGCTATGGCGGTGACCAAAGGCGTACGAACAGTCCTTGCAATGCCTCCAACGGAGATAGGCATTTCTGCGGCTGCGACAGGACCGGTGTGGTATGTTAACATGTCCCGTTGGAAGATCAGACCAGCTTTGCTCATGGTCATTCGTTTGAAAAGGTCCAGTGCAAGGGTGGCAAATGGACAGAGATCCAAGACTGTCGTGCTTCCACATGCCACGGCACCAATGATGGCGCAGCCGTGTGCTAGAGTGATTACAATTGGGTTGAAACGGTATGTAACCAATTCACCGCAGGATTATTGGGCCAGCATCACTGATATGTTTTTGCGTTGTATAGGTCCAGTGTGGAAAGGAGGGTGAGGTATGGTTGGGAAGGATTCAACATCGACCAACTTGCTGGCTTCTCCGTGAGAATCATGTCTATACTATGTTAAGCAATGTAGTACTCGTCGCTCGTTAGTTCTAAACAAGTCTACAAGTCCTTACTCTTCTAGTAAGCTTCGCTTGAGTGATAATTGGCTCTGTAATTATCTTGAGTTCGTTACGAGAAAAGCTGGGATAATGATATTGTTTCCAACTATATCTTACTATAAGGGTATGGTGGCTTATCAGGATACAGTTTGGAGTGATCTGCAGCCCGAATAGTCGATAGACACACTATGCACACATAGAATAACCCCTATCATAACAGGTATCTTAAGTACAACTAGTGTGTAGCTAGTAAATACCATCACTAGAAGAAAGTATATAACTAATATCTAGAATGTCTATTATAGATAGTAACTATTAAGACATACACAATGTAAAGGCCTACTACTTATGTTCTATATTACTTAAATATTTAAGGAGACTGGTGCAGCTATTAGGCTAACCAGGCTAATAAGTGCCTATTCTGTGTACTTTAACCAGACACCCCCATTCATATTTTGTAATAATAATGCTTTGCAGCAACATTCCCCATAATAGAAATATCCATAGTTTTAGACGCACCGTGGACCATTACAGTACCTCTAGTAGCAAGACTTATATCATATAGTTTACTCCTGGCGTGCAATGTGTACGTATTATTTTTGGAGTTGGGGTGCAGAAGTTAATATATAGCCGTGTTGGCTTGTTCAGCTCAGTCCTGCAAGCCTGGGAAATCACAGCTGAGCCCGCTGTGGATAGTTTAGAGATTATAGGGGCTTCTCCAACAGAACTTCACACATTTACCACTGAAGCGCCGGAAAATAATCATCATTCTTTGGAAAGACTGATTTATGCAATTATTCACAAACGCACCCTTTTGATGCATAGACATCATTGCTACCCACTACCGGCGAGCCCTAATCGGGGTATCATCGAACTGGAGGCTTTTATTCTCTTTCCGATGACGCCGTGTTACCCCAATTATACCCCTGAGTACTTCTTCCGTAGGTTCTTCATTTCGTGGGTCAAGTATACTCATCCAAGCTGGATCCTTTTGTTTGCCATCACGACGCGATCCTGACCTGCGCTTAGGTCCGTCAGAAGGGAACTCTCTGTACCGCCGACGCTGACCAGGTCTCGTAGTAGGGTACTCTCGATCAAGAGCATACATTGAGGCCCTTTCCCTCTCTTCTCGGTCTTTGTATGCTATTATTCCCGCATGCGTCTGCCACTCTCTTCTTTGTCTGTCTATAGATCTCTCGATGTTTTCGAGACCTTTTACTCTGACCGCCTCATCGCTAGTCAACAAGTTTCTCAGGACAGAAAGCTGAACTACGCATTTTGCGTCTTCATCATGCGAGAGAAGAGCTGGGTCAGCATGTTGTGATGACGCAGAAGAAGATGGGACAGGATTCTCCGGCGATGGTGGCGGTAGTGGCTTTTGCCTTATGGCAACAGTTACCTCGTCGTCTGCATCTTCTTCTGGAGCGGTCACGTAGCCATCTTCGGCGTGGCCTTCCAGGGCGAATGATGATGTTGTAATGGCGGAATCTGTTCGGGTGGAGTCAGCAGACAGGGAATATTCGCTTTCGATATAAATTCTCCTTCTATAATCGCCGGGCTGACGCGGCTCATATTCAGGGCTGCCGGCTCGAGAAAGTTGGTATGTATCTTCAGGCACAGGAAGAAGAGGAGGAGGAGGAGGAGGAGGAGGAGGAGGATGAGGAAAGAATTCCGTCAAGAGAGAGCCTGGTGGTGGTATTTCCTGGGGCGCAATATGCACGATACCACTGCGCAGCGTTCGATAGAAATCGACCAGTGGTGAGCTAGGCAGTTTCATGTCCCACATAGCCATCCTCAAGTGTCCCCGCAGAGATGCCATCATGACGAGCGGCAACGAAATAGGCACTGGATACCTGTTCATAGGCGACGGCCAGACGTCAAGTAACTCGGCGTCCGAGAAGACTGTCGGGAAATCAAAATAGAACTGCTCGAATTCAGGCTTGCCGTCAATATAAGGTAGTGGCGCCAGGACCTTTTTAGACGACAAGTCCACCATGAATTGCCTCGCAAGCACTTCGGGGTCATCGTAGTCGGATCTTCTGTATCTATTGCATATAAATCGAAAGTCACCTTCTTGCATATACAGGATGGAGATAATGCAACAGAGAAGGTTGCCCCTTTTTTGGCAAATCTCATTCAGCACCTTGTCCAGTGAGATGCAGGCGTCCATTCTCGTACGGCTCCAGTCCATCTCAGTATCGTCTTCGGGTGCATTTTCTTTCAAATTCAGCAAGGATCGTTCCAGCTCCTGTTTTTCCCTTTGTGTGAGGCCATCCAAGTTCCTACTAAACTTTTCCGTCGACTCGGCGAAGATCCTTAAATTTCCCGAGTAAAATAAATGGCTCAATATGTTGTGGCCAATGGGCGGGTCATTGAAAAGAAACGACTGCGGAGTAATTTTAAGTCTCAAAACCGCAAGCACCAGAGTATGTAAACTGGACCGAGTCATCCAGATTCCTTGCCCCTTGTGCGAAATAACTTGATAGCTTTGAGCAGCATCATGGGGCATCTGGCTGAAGATGTCTTGGTTGGGAGCTACGATTTCCTTCAGCTTCAAGACTCGCGGCAGTTTAATTCCCAGCTCTTGCATCAGTCTCCTTTGTTGAGACGGTAGACTGTCCAGTGGTTTCTCGTCCCAGATCCAGATCTTATGAGAATCATCCTCATCCGGACCACGTCGGTGGCTCGAAGTGTACACAGGTAGCATGGTATCCGGCGTCTCAAGGTCATAATGCTCTTTCCCATCAACGCTAACCAGATAGCCAAGATATAAGGCAACCAACGATGGAATATCCATATCGTCGCCATGTAGAAAAGAATCCGATACTCTGGCCATGTGCTGTACGGAATGCATCCGAAACACCACTTTATCCACCGCTCTGGGACCAGACTCGACATCTTCCTGCAGTAAAGGCGACGCGAGAATACGTTCAAGTACGCCGCTAATGCCAAAGATGGCCCCGGGCCCAAACTCCTCCATCTCTGCCTCTTCTGCTTCACCAACAAACAGGCCCTTGTCGGGCCGATGCGTCTGATCCGAGTACCGGTCAATTATTCCCAGCAGCAACAACAGACCGCGATGGACAGGCAGTAAGGCTTCTTGACGGGCGAAGGTCAATTTCCCCTTGGAACCGGCTGGCTTGATGTCGTATACCTGCAGGATATTTGCAAAATTTACCCACCCTGTCAAAGATCGTAAAATATTTGTTCCAAACCCCTCGCAGCGCCCCCTTGCAACGACTGTAAGCTGCGACCATGTTGGAGGGCCTGTCAGGTCGGGCACACTGTATGATCGGAAGAACCGCCTTCCCGGCCATAGCGAGTATCCCGCGGTTATGTACGTCTTATGAGGGTCATGCACCTTGCTGAGCGCAATATGGCGCTCAGTTTGCGTCTGCCGGTAGAGGACATAGACAGGCAAGATGCCGGCGAGCGCGATAATTCCAAGGACAGCCGCTATCCAAGTGCCCACCACCCCCAACAGGTTCAAGTTGTCCGCCATCGAGAACGAAAAGGCAGTTCCGAGAAGTCGAGTACAAATAGGAAGACTTGGAAAAAAAAGCACAGCCTACGCGCCGCATTGGAGGGGTTCTAGACCTCAGCTAACGGAAGATGCCAACAAATCACGCGGGGGGCTGCAGCCAATGCAAAACAGGTTAGATTGGTTGGGGATACAGGATAAAATAAGCGAACTCATCGGGTGTCAATACTACTGAGATGTAGAGAATCATTATCCATGTACAAACAAGGGCGGCGGTTTGAGTAGTTAATGTACTGGCATCTACAGTATTTCTCAATGAAGGCATGCCAGAACACTCTGAACACAACTATTGACGATCCCTTCAGAAAACTGGCGAGATGACTGTACTGCGCATAGTCAAACAACAACATTAGACTCTTCGTTTCCATTAAGAGAATGTTTTCCCCTATCCAACTGGCAACGTTGAATCAAACACATGAATATTATATTTTATTCCCATTGACATGTGCATATGTAGCGTTGCCCGCAGCTCTGCTCTTATCCCCAATCAATAACAACATATGGTAAGATTTTCCTTCCTGAACATTATCTACTTAAATAATAGAACTATTACCATCTTTGCTCATGTTGAGGCTTTTGTAAAATCCATCCTAGCACTAAAAGCACCGTGGTTGAACCTTTGCATTGCATATAGGATAATTCAATAATAGTTCCCTTACCGGGAGATCGATCAACACACTGGCGGGTTCATAAGATAGATCAAGATGAGTTTGGGAAAGGGAATAGTGGATGGCCCGTGGCAAACATCCTGTAATCTTAGTCTCAATGTATTACATGTTGGTGGAGTCAGGGACGATATCTTCCACCGTTACCGAGAGTAGTCGAATGAATCCAGCGCTGGCTCTTCAGGCACGCGTATAGAAAGTATTGAGCGAACAGAAATTCCAGAACGTTCCTAGTCCCTGAGTTCAGCAGCACTTCAGGTCATTTAAATAGAAATAAGGTCTCTATAGTTTAGTATAGGGAACTAGCTAAGGATACCATAGCCCTTTCCAGCTATCTGCTACCCATCACATTATTGAATAGAGTTAAGTGATCTTCCAGGTTCTACCTATAGTGATGAGTTCCTATTTAGTAAATACCATGATCTATAGTTAAGCTTATTTACCTTACCAGGAAAATTGATATATACTACATAACTTACTTCCATTAGAGGAGCTATGCTGTCTTATTCTTATGTTATATAATATGTACTTATTACTTACTATTATCTACCGAAGTTACTATGTAAGCTGCTCCTATTCTACCTGAAATCTTTCTAGATTGGAGTCTACCTTGTAGTCTATACCTACTGCTACCAAGCATACTTTAACTAGCCACTGGGTAACTGGATGACAAATCCATCTCGTATTGAGCTTTGAACCTCCCACGTTCGTACGTTGGCTCGGCGTCGGAGATCGGTCTCTTGTGCGCCGTCCGAACATCTTCTTGATCAAGACTGTGTGCGCCGCAATGAGGAATATAAATTAAATCATCGGCCCGGGCTTACTCCCTAACTCTCCATCTCCAATGCTCCGAAATACTTTCATCCGCAGCGTACAGCTCTCTCGCAACATGTCTTCGTTCACTCAGCCGATTCCAGTAGTCGCCTGCGGCCGAAGAACCGCAGTCGGAAAATCAGTCTCCCAGCACCTGCTGCCTGAATATGAAGGTTCTTGATATACATTCCCGAAATGACCAAAAGCATGGTGTTAATGCGCTTCAGTCATCCATTTCATCCAGTCGGATGAGGCCGCTGAGGCTGAGCTCCCGCATCTGCTTGCGGGTCGCGATCCCCAGTCTCAGAACCCCAACGAGGTCGGAACCCACGATTACAGCCGGCCTCCTCGCGCGGTGATCTTCGGTCGCGGCTATGAGCCTCAGCAGGTTGAAGAGCTTAAGAAGAAGTTCGCTGGTGTTGCTAAAGAACCCGTTGCTTGGGTGAGGGGCAACCCGGCGGATGTGCCTGCCGGAGGCCCTGGGCCTGATTATACTCAGAAGGTCGCGGCGGATATGAAGAAGGTGCTTAGTAAATGGAGGGATGCGGGAGCCAAAGATGAGGAGATCTTGGTGTACTAGTTGCTCTGTCGGCGGACGGTTATCTATTGCGTTGCTTTTTGCCAGTTTGAATCTCACAAACACAGATTTCAAGGGCTGATATCAAGGATGTTTGTAAGTGGTCTTCGACTTTGCTAGTTGGTTCTCTGGGACTTCGATCTTTTGGTAGCCGATGTGCTTCGTCTGGTTGAGGCATAGCATGAGAAGTGGAATACATTAGAGCTGATGTTTCTTCCGCGACATGGGAAGTACGATCGCTGTTCACTTTCCCTTTCGCTAGTTCAAGTGAACAATTCGACCTCCCGGAGTACTCGTATTATTCCCAAACTATATCTGTAGATATTTGGTGGAAGGATGTAAACTCATACATGCGTGCAGAATAGATACAGCAACATCTAGACTGCAAGCAAATAAAATTCAAATTTCGGCATAGACTGGCTTTGCCTCAGCGATTGCCTTGATCTTCAACTTGAGGCCGGGGTACAGCAAAAACAGTCCCCCCACCAGCGCATACAGGCATGGTCCCGATATAAATATCAGCGACTCGTCATCTCTTACACGTCTACGGAGACATGAGCAGCACGCTAAGGGAAAAATCAATCTAGCCACACAAACTACAGCAGTTATTGCTCCTCGTGACTACCGGCCAATGTCCATACGTAGAATCAATCGCAGTTATTGTGGTTCATATAAACATCTAGAACCGGATTGCAAGGCCTTGGATACCAGTAGTATACCGCAAGAAGATTCAAGTACAGGGAATGACATCAACTGAAAAGAGGAAATCCTCCAAGTAACAAACGACACACAGCGTTCGTTCCATTCAAAGAAGTTTCCAGAGTTTAATACCATTCGAGGACTCTGCCCTCACCGGTATACCTATGCACTGGAGGCATGGTTTCATGAATGAGGGCGTTGATATTGGCAGTTTGCGGGTTGGACCACTTGGTAGGTTTAGATGCTTGTTCCATTCATGTAGGTGTAGGGCCTGGCCTTCTTGCACCATCCAAGATGCTTGCCGTTGTTGCCCGCGTGCTCAAGGTCGCAGCCTGGCTGAAAGGTGGGAGTAGCTGAAGGACTGGCAGTGGTTGAGGCTATACAACTGGAGGAAGCCGCATAAGAGGAAGAAGCCGCTGGGGTAGAAGAAGGAGTGGGGGTAGAGGCACCAGGGGCGGCCAGGGCAGAGCCGATGAAGGCGAGAGCAATAATGCTGAACTTCATTTTGAAGGCCAGGTAGATATGGCTGGTACTCAAGAGGAAGAACGTATTGGCAAGAATGATATTAGGCAGGTTTACAATCGGGGGGGGTACTGTAGGGACATTTATATCCGCCTGGGATAGTTGGAGCTGTGGTCATTCTATCCTTGAACTCGAACCAGAAAGACCAAAGCCCTCAGGCCTTGGTATCGACCCAAGTGCGCCACAAGTTCATTGCCATTTAGGCCTACCAGAGATTGAGCCTGAATGGGAGGTGTGGGACAGGGAAAGGGCTGGCCGATCCAATTCGCAGAGATCGGATTGTACATTTTTTGAGCCTGGTCCTTTGTGATTATTGGCGGAGGGCAGCAGCATATAGACAGTAGGTGGATTTGAATAACGATCTGCAATAAAGACAAGAGTCCAAACCTTACCAGGGCTGATCCATTGAGACCTAACCAGTCCCACAAGGAACAATCATTAATACTCCACTATCCAGGGCACTGAGCAACAGAAGGGTTCGTACCAAATTAGCAGCCGGATGCTTGCCTGTTCCTAGAGGCAGCCACTCCCGGACCTAATTGCCGATCCCTAAAATTGGGCTTTACTTATGCTGGGAACGTACCTGGCAATATCCCAAAGGTTCCCGGGTCGAACCAAGTTAGAGTTATGTGATGGACCCACCACCGGCAGTCGTCGTCATCTCAACGTGGATCGTCTTCTACCAAACATTTCCCAGTCACGGAGACTTGGAGTTCAACGTGCTGGTGTTCAGCATTCTGGGTCAACCATGGATAGCTGACTTATCGTTTATGGAATTTGGTGCAAAGCGGCGATCGCTATCTCAAAAAGGAGATCCGTACGTCGGAACACTCGAACAGTCCAATGTCAATGGTGAGACATTATTGCTCCGTTGGGTGATGTCAACTAGTCTTTTGCGATTTCTCTACTTGGTGGTATCTACTGCGCCTGGATGTGATAATAGTCGCTCTTCCAGAGCGACATGCAGGAGGGTATAAAATTGGCTGTGGATCATACAGAAAGGAACGTCCAAATCAGCCACTAAGAAAGGCTCGACAGCAAGATGATCAAGAAGGCAAGATCCTGGCATAAAACACAGTGAAGAGAATAGAACTGCAAAAGGTGGTACCCTATGAAACCACGCATGGCATCCAAGACAAGTCGGGACAGTGCGTGGTGGCCAGCTTGTCTCTTTTCCTCTTTCACTCGGCTGTTCTCCACCTTGTCGGTTTCATCCGGTTCATCCGCATTGGCTCTCTCTTGTTCTGCCTCTTTCTCTCCGTCTCTTCATCTGCTGACGAAAAGCCACAGTATACGGAGTACTCATCTGGGTCCCATGCCAAAACCCTGGTTTTCGTTTCTTCTAGCTTCCGAGCCACCAGTTGTTCCATCTCATATTCTTCTTTCTCATCCAGCAGACCGAGTCTATCCTTCCACGCTTTCTCGGGGCTCTCAGTGGGCCCAAAAAACGGTGGATCAATCTTCTGCCAAGATTGCATCAAAGGCAAAGCTGTGCAACACTGCATACATGATTCAGAAATCTCCACTCTCCCAGCTCTGTTGCATAGGACCGGAGAGCCGCTGGTCTTCCTTCAAACGACCCTTCTGGATCGCTTTGTCTTCACAAGCCCTCATCGCCCTGAGAAATGTCTTCAGGCGACGGTCAAATCCTCAAGTCCAGTTCTCAATGCCCTTTGGCCAGAACTCAGGCTTCTCAATAAGCAACCAGCAAGGCGGCGCATACGGAAAGTCAGCCGGTGCTGCGTATGTGAACTCCCAATCCACTACTCCGACGATACTGCATATTCTCTTTGAGTAGTACATTAGCCGGTCGTCAATCATCGCACCAGAGTCTGAAAGGCCCGTTCTAGAACGATGGATTGGTGAGTCGCTTGTCCCTGGGGAGCTTACGGAAATCTGCCGTGCCTCAAACTTTCGCCGATAGTCGGCGGCAGACTCCACAGCATCATTTCTCTGGTGTATCAGGTGCTCAATATTGAGGTCCGCAAAGGCTTCGAAATATGAAGGAGCTGTGTTACACGTAGTATCTATACTCGGAAGTTTTGATCGCGGCAAACCTCCCAGTCGTACAAGTTCATTCATGTTCATTGACAGAGACTGGCGTGTTACTTCCCAATTGAAGTCATCAATCTGGCTGAGAGGTCCTATCCAAGGCAACGAGGGAGTCGAAAGCCGAAGTAGAACATCTGAAGCTTGTCTTCGTCGAGAATTCTACGTTCCTCTTTTGGACATCCCGACGGGTTGAGAGCGTCGTACATTTTCTTTTCTTTTGGATATAATCCATCATAATATATGGGCCTAGTTCGAGGAGACTCTCCTTCTTTGTACCCGAGTGAAGAATAAATGGAATTGGTATTGACGTCTGGTGTGCCAGAAATCGCATTTTCATGACTTTCTCCTCAGGAACGAAAACGACACCAGGCTGCGAGAAGCGTATAACGGTGGCGCCTTTTCGGTACTTCATCCGTAGAGAGATGTTATAAGAGCCTTTTCGGAGTATGGCAAACTCGGTCGCATTGCCTCTGTTGTGAGTAAGGATGAAAACCGCGATTGGTCTCAAGATTTTCCAGCTTGAGAAATTGAGCTAGCCAGTTGTCAGATATTTCCTCGGCTTGTTCCCAGGCTACATCGTGGGGGCATATTTGTGCTTGCATATTTGTCATCATAACCTGGATAGAATAATGTACAAGATATTTCAGTGAAATAGGGAAATGTCCAGGTTATTTTCTTATGGCAAGGCCTCCATGTATTTGGGGAGAGGGAGTCCTTTTCATGGGCGTTATCTTATTGTTAAAGATAACCAGACAACCCACTTTGGATGACCTCTTCTCTAGTCATATTTCACCTTATAAAGAGGCAACACTTAGTAGACACTGGTTTGGTGAGCTGCAGAGTGTTGACGGGAAGCATGCATAAGCCATACTCCAGTTCAAAGTCAGTATTGTCATGTATTCCTTAGAGATGCCTTCCCTTCAGGCATTTCTGTTGTCAACAGTTAACGCGACGAGGCTAAGAACAAGGGCCAGATTATGGTAATCCACTATTTACCCTGATGAATCGCGTGCGCATCGCAGTTATGATGATGAATCTGTGTGAGAACATGGAAAAGGGGCTTTGTAAGGCTTGGGTATACGCCATACACCGCAGACTGGCAAGCCTCACTGGCATCAGAGTATTTGTCTTACAGAGTAGCGTTACCTGGTCAGGGACCCGGGAGGGCCGTGGAATCTTGACCCTAAATGAGTCAGAGTGGGCTATGGATGCACCGGGCAGGTCACTGGCAGGCGGCAGACCCCGCTGCTTGACCATATCGAGTAATGCTGGTTTCATTGTGAACCCTGCGAGTGGCGCTCTGGATGTGAGTCGCCCATTCGCCAATCCAGGCGATAGATGCATTAGGCCCGGAAACATCGGCAGATGCGCCTAGTCCACAAAGAAAGATAGCCAAAAGGGCACACGGGACGATGCATCACAACTCTGAGGTAGGCTCATCTTTCCCCTTGTGACCGACATTGGTAATCTAAGACATGACAACTCATTTGCAGATATACGATGTTGACAGGACTAAGAGACATCGAGGTTGCCCCGAGGATCGTCCATGGATCCGACAGAGCTTGACAAACATGTCCGCTCTTGATCTACATTACTATGGCCAGATAGGGCGCTTCGCAAAAACACACCCCTGCTGTTGGTTCAATTGCAGGAGACGCCACCTACCTACTGACAAGGGTCCAAGATCGCTGGGCTGTTTCATTGGATAACCATCGGGTTCTCCGTAGTGTGTTGTAGTAAGCCTTGATCCGAGTTAGGAAAGTAAGCACATGCTGACATTGCTGAATTGCTGGGCTCAGCCTGGGACTGGCTAATGCTGTCGACGATCAAACGAATCTTTAACAGACTAGTTTTTAGTCTAGCTCAATCACTGACTCGGAAGGACAGATCCCGCGCATTCACTTCGTAAAAGTACTTTCTTTTCCATACCATATGGGAACGATCATCGAGGAACATATGATCATTATCGCAATCTATTATCAATCGCAGTCCCCCATGTTCTGAGAAGCCTGAATCATTCTCGACGTCTGAAAGCTTTGCCAGCAAGACTTGTTCTACTTCTGTCTGCACTGCTCAAACACTCAATGGCTCCACTTAAGGTCATGGCAGACACACCCACACAACGAATCCTATCTGACAACGTGTGGAAGAGCAAGCGACCCGAAACCGACTATGAACGATGGCAGCGCGAGCAAGACCAGAGCTACCAACCCGGTGAACGACCACAATACGAACCGCCAAACGAATATCGAACGGATGACTATGTGTTAGACGGAAGTGACGAGGTGCGCCATGGACAGCACCATGTAGAGGACCAGCCCATATCGCACAGTTATTTTATATCCTCAAAAGCCCCGGCAAAGCCCATCATAAGCGAGGATGGCATCATACCTACTGCCAGAAAGGCTTTACATCTTGGCAACGAGACATTTATGAGCAGTCTACTTTTGTTCGCCGTCTTGTTGATCTTTCTCGGGGCGTCAAAGTCAATCCAACGAGGCAGTCGCTGTCGCAGTTCCCCACGGTCGGAACACCCGGGATGGACCAAGGCTTGACGGCTAGAGATTAAGAAAACGTGGGTTCTTTGTTCCAACTTTGTCGCTGTATAAATATATTGCCAGGTGTTTCTTGATTGTGGCGGATGGCCCGCGGAATGGATATCTTGTGTCCCCCAGAGCTTCTGGAAAGGCTTCACGGCCAGAACCTCATCATGCCCTCAGCTTCTTGCTGACAATCAATGGTGGGTACTCTCCTTGTAAACCCTATTCTCTGTCAGCAAGGCCACTTGGCATGCTATACCCTGGCGCTTAGGATGTCATCCAGAAAGATTGTGGAAGTTATTGGCGTTTTAGCCGCCGACAACCTCGATAATCACCACCCCGCGAAAACCAGTTGGGCTGATTTGACCTGGCTTTCAGGTGGTGAACTGCATCATCTCTTCTCAGGATTGGATAGTTCTGTAAGCGCTTCGTTGCTCAAGGGAAAGCCGGTCAAGCTGGAGACAGTGATAGATGCTTACCCTCTCCTTTAAGTGCTTTAGTCCATGCTTTTTCCTCGTTATGACTGGTTTCCGATTTAGTCGACAGACTTACCTCTATCCTACCAATGACAGACGGATTCGCTGTTCGAAGGAATAACACCTGCTTGAGTACCGAACTCGATTGCGGGCAGACATGGGGACAATGGCACAACTGCTGCCCTATGGCTACATATTGCGGGCCGGGAGACTACGGCAACGAATGCTGGAAGGCTCGATCAGGCCCCAAAGGGAAGCGTTGTGCAAACAGTACACTGGATTTGTATTTTGCGGTGGATTTCTTTTGCTGCGATCAGGACGCGAAGGGGTTTGAGGTCAATTCAAATGGATTTGTGGGTTGCGCACCGCTGGACGTGGTCTTGCCGCAGGGACAGACTGCTTTATCAATTATAGTGTCTGGATCAGGTGAGTATCTCATGGAAGAATGTGATCACTGGTACTGACAGGCCACTGCCACTTAGTCGCTTCTTCTTCGCCGACAATATCCTCTCCGACTGCACCGTCAACATCGTCTATAAGCACAACCACCTCGCTTTCGGCCTCATTGTCCACTTCGTTATCAGCCACGACTGCACAGACGACCGCGTCTACTTCAACAGAACTTTTGTCTTCTCCAACAGCAGCTTCCACAAATACAGCAGCAATTGCTGGCGGTGTTGCCGGAGGGGTGATTGCATTAGCTATTCTTGCCTTTGTTATCTGGTTCATGTGGACCTACAGAGCTCGCTCAACACGCCTCAATAAATGCGCTATCCCTCCGACTGAGATTCAGGGCTCCTATATTATTCAGCCCAAGGGTTGTGGTTGGCCGCAGGAGCTGGACGGTCGATCATATCGACCAGAGCTGGACAGCCAGCCATTGCGACCGCAGCCACAGGAGTTGCCAGCACGCCTATGACTTATCATTACAGCGAAGCGCATACTGCTGGACTGCTGGAGTTCCAAATCCTCATACCAGTAGGACTGTTCCCAATATGTACACATATTCCAAACTGACACACCTTCGCGGCGTTCACTCCCAGGCTTTGCTAAGGAGAAACACACATGACAACATCTGGGATATATCCCTGTTAAGGCTGTTGGTTGAAGTCATATGCGTTACCGAATGCACGATTTAGATAACGCGACATGGCTTCTTCATCAGTCACCCAGTCAACCGGCACCTCGAGACCGTCCTGCTTCTCCATAATCGGCCGTACACTCTCGGAAAATTCCAGTCGCATCGGATTCCGGTACCAGGGAGCAAAGTGAACTGTCCATTAGCCTTGACCATGTTCCGATGACACTAGAGAACCTACTCATTGCTAGCATTACGCGGACCTGCTCAGTCTTATTACCGACTCCAGCATGCCAGAGTCGAAGATCCCGAACTACTATGGCGCCCTTTGGGACGACAGGCTGGCACGGCGGCCGGATCGCTCGTCGCTTCTCCAACTCGTCAAGCTTGATGCGCCCGCTTGCTCGGTCACCGTGCATTCCTTCTTGAACATGCAGGCCTGAGTCGATGTGAGTTCCGAGCCAGATCTCGGTGGAGCCGTTCTCCGGAGTCATCTCGATCAAGGGGACGTTGACGACATAGGCAAAGGGGTGCGTTGGGTGGTCAAAGTCTGCGTCTGAATGGACCGGCTGCGATATCGGGGGACAGTCTGCTGTCGGAGGCATGGCTGTATTTCCCGAGCAAAACGTCCATTTTGGACGAGGGCCGAGGGCAGTGTTTGTTATCTGCATGGCAAATGGGTCTAGCAAGAGACTGTTAGCAGGATCTGATCTCGCCGTGGGGAACGACACTTACTCAGAAAAATGTCAGGATTGAAGTAATCTTTCACGGGCGGAGGATCCTGCTGTATATTGCCCCGGTTATAATTATATGGGCTATTATCCTTTCTGCTCTGCAGGGTATATGCGTCCTGCACCATCTTCTCGTTAAGCCGATCGAGTACGGCATGCGGCACTGCATTCTCGACCACAACTAGACCATCGTGGTACAGACTGCGAATCGCAATCTCCATGTTCTGATGGGAGAGCTGCCCGTTCATGATCTCTGTTGCAGAAGGGCAAATGCTGGTGGGATAGCTGGAAGCCATCCTTTGCTGTACCCGAACGCGGAGCTTACTTATCGTGCAGGCGCAGTGAGACCAACGACTTAATCGAAATGCAAGTCTTTGCATCGCTAGCTATACGCTGATGTACGAGTGACCATGGTAATAATACTTCAACTTTGTCAATGGCCGCCATATTTATACCTCAGACCCGAATTAGTTGTCATGCCTCCTCGTCTTTCGCCTTTCGCATTTCGCATTAATGCGGAGGCCATGTGGGGGTAGTAACCAGCCACTCATACGGAGTTCATTAGAGAGAAAAGGGTGTGGAATATGTAAGTTAAAACCTAAATTCAAGCAAAATAGCAAGAACAATCGTACTTAGGTTCGTTTTATGGTACCGAGCTAGTGGTGGACACTTTTGAGTCCCCCGCATTTGAATTGCGAAGCTTCGTATCTGAATTCTCAGTAATGCGAGCTGAAGCTTGAAAGGCAACTACCGATGCCACGCCCATTTCGCACAGATCGTTTGTTCTCCATCTAAGCTCTGTTGTTGCGCAAAGTTACTAACATCGTCTTGTCAGGCTGGTTCGTGATAATGTGACGCCAAGTTGTCAAGCTGGTCGCTGACCGTACTTGTAGCCAACCGTGTCGCCTGCGAAAGATCAAGTGTAAGCCTCTTTTTCTTTTGCTCTGGGTCCTCTCAGCTCATTTGCATTTTTTATCTCAGGTGATGGAAATCGTCCCAATTGCCAGCGTTGTCAACGAAGCAAACGACCTTGTTCATGGAGCGACGGTGTTCGCCGGTCTTCCCGATCAATAGAACCCTCAAACCAGCTGGGCCAGTCTGCAACATCGCCAGACTATTGTACTCAAGCAAGTCTAGATGTCCTGGTATCCAGAAGCGATGAATATGTCCCAACTAGCGACCCTACGAAAGCGTTAGAGGATCCACGAGTAGCTCACATATTTCGATCTTATATCGATAATCTCGCAGGTTGGTACGATCTGAATGATCGAAGACGTCACTTTACGGACATAGTTCCTATCCTCGCAAGAAAGAATGCCTTACTCCTCAGCGCAATACTGGCCTTCGCGGCAGCCAGCCAGAGCTCATCATCCGGATCGACTCCCCTCAGGGATCTAGCCGATGCATATCATCTCGAGAGTGTGAGAAGACTCTTGGCTCTCATGAAGCATCCTGATGAGTTTCGAACAGGCGAGACCTTGGCTGCTATATGTCTTCTTCGATCATACGAAATTATCTCGCGTAAGTATGATCACTACGATGAATTGCATATATACCAGCTGAAGCTCTAATCTTGACGGTTTTTAGAAAATGTTACCTGCCAGAATCACCTTCAAGGGTCCTATTCGTTGCTGGCGAATCATCCAATAGAACTAGAGTCCGGATTGTTGAGTGCCGGTTTTTGGAATTACTTGAGAGAGGATATCACTGTCGCACTCCTAGAAAAACGCAGCCTCATGATTCAGCTCCCGGATGAGCCTCTGCCTACGAGGATTGAATGCGACGACGATCTCGCCAATCGCATCACGTATCTCCTGGGAAGAGTCATCAACAGGTGTCTTCTACGTGATGCTGCTCCCCTGGACCAATGCGAGTGGAACAGCCTGAGAGATCAGCTCGAGGACTGGAGGATATCGCTTCCTTCGTCATTTGATCCCATCCTCACACCGCATCTGCTCCCCAATAGCAGCTTTCCGAGTATGTGGACGACCTCAGGCTGGCACGGTGCGCATCCCTCCTATATTTATATGCCTTTAGTTTACTGATAGTCGCAGCTGCCGGTCTACAATACTATCACACAGCTATGATTATCCTATGGCTTGCAGAACCTTGTCCTGTATCAGCCAACACTCTGCAGCACATCGAAAGGATCAACTGTCTGGAGAGCAAACTAGTACACCACGCCACGATTGTATGCGCTTTGGCCCTGTCGAGTAGGTCTGCGCCTGTTTGGGTTAATTCCTTTGGGCCTATAGCTTTCTGTAAGACTTCTGCATTCCTTTCTTGGTGATGGGGTATACTTATAATAATAGGTGGGCCGTGGCTGAAAGATGCCCGGAAACTAAGTGAAATTGTAGATGAGATGAGCATTTGGGGGCAAAAGACAGGTTGGCCTGTAGAAAGTATAGCCAATTCTCTTTTAAATAATTCAAAATAAATGCACACTTTAAAGACTTAAGAGGCATGTCTTACATCTTGACTAGTTAGCTGAATCTCTAAGTATAGTAGCAGTAGAGAAAGAATTATGCTATTACAAAAAGAAACTATAAAAAGGAGTAGGCTGGCTAGGAATCAAACCTAGGCCCTGTCCAAGACCTAGTTCATATATGAATGCAGTGTTATACCCCTAAACCATGGTCCATTAGCTCTTCTTATCAATAATCTGCGATAAACCCGTAGACTTCCACTGCTGTTTTTGCGGTGGGAATGATCTCAGCGTCGGTGACGATCGTCTGCTTGATGCTTTGAATCGTTATGCTCGTGTGGCTGGCCAAAAAATCATCCGTTCTTTTGGTATATGGGATGTATACCCGGTGCTCGAGTTGTTCCACTCCTCTATAACTGATGTGGTCAGAACAGTTGTTGTCTCAGAGTATTCAGCACAACGTCAATCCAAGACTGAATGCGAGCACACCACACAGGACTTTGCCAGTCCTGACCATTTGCCCGAGGTATATCTTTCGTAGAGAGCAAAGATATCCAGGAATAAAATCAAACACAGCTGGAAAAGCGTCCATGAGTCACTATTGTTCTGAGACAACCGTAAGATGTTGAATTTGGGGTCGGTATCAAACTGGAAGATAACAGTCAGCTAATTTTGTCTGTAATATGCGAAAGAAAGGATGAACTGAACCTATGAATACGGTGGCAAGTCTGACCTCAAATTGAATTGAGCTGGTCCGTTCGAATGCCATTGTTTGATAGACGTGGGAAACACCCCCATTTTATACCTTGGATTCTGCTAGTTGGGGATCTCTCTTATTGGTCCGTATGGCGAGCTCAACGTCGCATGGCCGCATAGTTTCTATTGTGGCTTTCGAAGTGGATATTGCCTGATGCATCGCTTTTTAGGACTGTACGTAGGGCTTTAACTGCTTGAAGAGCTAGCGCTCTCTGTAGATCAACGGATGGTGCCAGATTGAAAATAGTTAGGAACCGGCGTGCTTAAATATCTCACAGCTGTTGGCCATCACGATGAGGAGAAAACAGCTTATCAAGCCAGATTTCCTGCAAGCTGCAGGCTATGGGGGTGTTGTACGGGGCTTCTGGTGCTTGGCAGGATAAGGTTGGACAATCTGTGTATATGCGGGGAGAACGGAGATAAACTGATAACCTTAAAATATGTGGAGAACTGAACCGATGTTTGGCGGTTTCCAACATAGAAGCATCTAGTAGTGTAACTATTTATGTCTCTGACCCTTATCGTAAGAGTTTTCTTTCCATGACAGACTGGAAGGTTCTGCAGTCTATAGGTGACTAGACTAGTCGAATGAAGGTATGATTTCATCAAGACGTCTTGTACAAGAAAGACTTTCTAGTCCTGTGAGGATATCATTTGCTTTTCTGGGAGGACAAGAATAGTACAGACCAGTGCTGCTTGAGCAACAATACGATAAACTCTTAGAGTCGGCATGAGGAAGGAAATAAGACAGGCATTTTGAAGAGATAGAACGAAGACGAAGCCTCCGCCTCTGGACACTTTTCTCTCAAACAACGTTCCCCTAAGCATATACGCTCATGCTTGCATCATTTTCATAAACGCTTATGTGGCTAGCCCTGGGAAACTTGAGAATGTCTTATTTTTAGAACTTCAACCATCGAAAGACGGATTCTACCGTGGTTACGAGACTAAATGAGCGCATACCCATCATCAACAGGCAGCACCATAAGAACCCCGTCTTCCAGCTCTGCTTTCCTGCTCATTTCGTCCATCCGACAACATCGCCAACATCGACAACATCGACAACATTGACAAACAACGACAACAACAACGACAAACAACATGACAATCAGACACAATTCCATCAACGACAAGACCCTCGACGACATGCTGATCAACGACCTTCTCAACAGCAATATCATCCTCAGAAATAAGATCGCCGACGACCTCGCCAACATGGACATCGCCATCGAAGACACAGTCATCCACAATCTTGCCAACAGCGAGATCGACCTCAAAAGCATAGTCATCGACAAACTGTCCACTATGAACATGATCCTCACAGAGCTCGCCAAGACTATTAGACCCTTGAAAGCATGGTCAGGAATGACCTCGTCAGCAGCACCATCAACAGCAATATCAACAGCAACATCACCTTCACAGGCGTGGTCATTGATCACTCCTACAGAGACACCGCCCTCAGAGAACGAAGAAGACGACCCCGAATGGCCCTTTGTTGGACGAAAGGGGCCCTCGCCTCCTTCACCTCCTCTACGACAGAGAGCTCCAACTCCGGATGAGGTCACGGAAGAGTTCCTTTCCCATACGCTCTACCCATTGTTCGGCCTGTCTCGTCACCCAAATCCACGTGGACTGTGGACCCTAGAACAGAACGAAAAGGCCCCCATCCCGCCCAGCCTCGGTAAGCACAAGCACACACGCCTTTATTATCGTCAGCAAAACTCGGAGACCGACTATCATCAGTACGCAATCTAGCTATATTAGACAAGAACGATCCGCAGTATCTCGACCACGAAACCTCCTGCAAACGAATCAGAGCAATCCTAAATCACTGCTACGTGGAGGAGCTCGACTATCGCAAACAGAACCCCGCCAAACGCTCTTCAGCAGTCCTTTCCATTCCTCGGTGTAGAGGTTTTGAACAAGAAGTCGAGGCACTGGGCGTCAGATTCCCGATTGAAGGAGAGCTTGATTTCGTTGTGAACAACGCCGCGGAGCCTGGCAATGGTATCGGCGTTGTCATCTGCGTCAATCTGTGGCCGTCGACCATCCTCTGGCAGTGCATCTCATTCATGGGTAAGTTCCATACGCAACTATTTAGTGGGAATGTTGCTAACACATTATAGCACTCTGCCATGACGCTCGAAAGACTGAAAACAAACGGCTCACCTCGGTCTACGGCGTTGCGACCAACGGAAAAGAATTCTACTTCCTGGAGATCGACGACAACGATATGGTACGATACCCGGTTTCCGCGCATCAGCATGAATAGCACGCCAACATTCAATAGATCTCATTCCACCGAACCATCCTGCGTCCCGACAGCGGTACAAAGACGAACGAGGTGTACTCGTATTTTCGCCGGTTCTTCCGCGACATTATGGACCGGAAAATCACACCAATTCCTGGTACTCGCTTCAAGCCCTCGATCTCCCCTTCTCGCCTATATTGAAATCAGAATGTCAATCGAAGACGATAACACATCGCTTGTTTTACACCCATATTGCGCAAATACCCATCCCAGGACATTGGTTACTTCATGAATCCCAAATTGGCCACGATTCATACGACAGACGGCGAATTATTTCAACAACGACTTATCAGAACGACATCTAGTCCACTTTTCGAATTCGAATCGAACGGGCAGGCATACCTTTTTCCTTTTGCTTGGTTTCCTCTCGAGAGTCATCTATTACTCCAGAGGTTTTACAAGCAAAGGGTTTTTTACTGGTGCCTGCCTTGGGGAACGTATGGAGTTTAGGAAGGGAGCTATACCAATTTGAATTTTTGTTGGAGTCTGGTAGATATTCTTCCTTTCTCTAGTTGGGACTTGGAATCAATCAATTCATCAACCGAACTTTTTTACCCCATTTGCGTAGATCGATTCGTAGGCTGTAGTCCATTTTTGGTGTCAGGTAGTTGTCCACTCGGGCTTAAGAGCATTGTGAACAACTAGTTAATCTTGCTATAGACACACGGCTTACCTATCAATTTTATTCTGGGAAATGTTATATTACAGGGGTCTCTTGTCTTTTTTAAGTGTAACCATCCTCCTGAATTTGCTAGTTACACAACCGCTTGCCGATATAACATTTTATATCTTGACCTACAGTGCTTTCCGTGCAATATGGTGAAATGCTGACTCCTGCAGAGGAATTACAAATACATCAAGTCTTATTTTTCTTAGGGACCAAATAGGCGATGATCATGGCAGTTGCACGAATTTATTTATCCAAGCCAACACCTCAAACACTTTGTCCAGTTCGTCCTAACGGGCCACGGGCCCACGAGCCACGAAGCCCCACCCCCTTTTGCCCGCATCATGGGACCGTGCACTCGCTGATCTGTGGATCGACAGCATGGTATCAATCGTCTTCCTATGTACCTTCGAAGCTGAATTCTAGATACTAAGCCTGTACCATGACGCAAGTTGTCCCTATGGTTGCATAGGACTGCAACAAAGAGCTGACTTGGTAGCTGGAGAAGGCCACGACAGCAAACAATCCAAGGATCGCGTCTGTCAGACACTTGAATTACATCTCTACGTGCGTTGTGCAGAAAGCGCTCGATAGAGGTATGATGAGCATGGGCGAGTATCAAACCAAGGGCATTTTCCGATCGCCTGTGGGGCGCTTGGTGCAGGAGGCAGCATTCTAATGGGCATGGCTACGAGTATTGCGACAATGGGAGGATACGAAGTGCGGATGATGCGTCGAAGCCTTCAGGTATCGGTCATTATCGAACCTTGAAAGACTGGTTGGCTCTAAGCGAGAGAATGAATGGTGGTTTCGGAATTGCTTCTTGTATGTATTCTATAATGTAGAAGAGTAGTAAGGACATGATGATAAACAGACAGGGTCCAGCCTGACGAGAATGCGAGTATGTACAAATTTGTTTATTGAGCTATGGGAGAACCCATTGCGGTTTCGTGCAAGAGCCCAGCTCTTTTACAATGGCGTCAATCCGGTCAGTCATCCACCCAGAGGAAACTCCAGTCTTGGGGGCTCCTATTTTGGCCATTTTGGAAGTGCGACACTTCCCGGCCTCATACAAATACTGGAGACATTCAGGTTTGCTTGCACACAACTCCTGACAGCTAGCCTCACCAATGACGTGCTCCTCGTCAGAGAGGTTATCCCAGTCGGGTTGTAGAGGCTTGAACTGTGGGTGGACGAGATGACGAAACACGTCACTGTGCAATATGATAGAATTCTTCTCCCGTTAGTTGTTTCCACAAGACATCTGGCGAAGAACTTACGTTCTGCATGAACCTCTGGTCAAACTTCGCTATCTCTTGGATATCCTTCGCCGTCACATGGTGATACGAAACCGCAGGGAAACACCACGGCTTTTTGGAATAAGCCTCGGAAAAGTGATCAAACTCTGCGGGGGTATTTGACTGCAGCATGGGCCACGACCACAACAAGGGTACTCCCGCGTCATGCAGTAGCCTCCCCAGCACGCAGTCACCAGCCCACTGCTCCCCGGTATATCGGTCCCATCCGTCGACATCTTCAGCTCGTAGTTCTGATGCTCTACGCATGGCTTCGCGCGACAGTATAAACCCCGACCCACCATGGCCGAAGATATCAGGGCCAATCTGCGTCGGATTACCCAGGTAGTAAGGTTTGTTCGGATCGAGTTTCGCCAACCACTGCAGGAGATTCGACCAGATATAGTATGTGTCCGCCTCCATAAAGACGTACCATTTGGCGTCGTCGCGCACCTGAAGTGTTTCGTCGATCATGGGGAGGAACTTCCATTTATCCAGCTTCCAGCCGGGGTTGTCGGGCATCCCGAATGCGGTGTTGGGGACGCGGCTGAGATCGGCCGGCGAGAGCCCGCTGCGTCCATGCTCATGTATGCGGTTGTAGAGATCAAAGTCCGGGTTGGTCCGTTTGATGGTCTCGTTGACGCTGCGCAGTACATCGTGCGCGTGGGTTCCGTTGATTTCCTCCTCAAAGTCTGAGAATACCACGTAATTGGGAATGCATCGCAGGGTTGTTTGGAAGTGAACCGGCACTTTCTCCAGTGCTTCTGTGACGCCAGTTTTCAGAATAACCAGAACATCCTCAATGCCTGGGAGTGGGGGACATGTGGCTGGTTCTTGTTGTGGCGAGATCGGGGTGACGACGACCCGGGGAGTGAATACATCCGTGTCAAAGGCGAAGAAAAAGTAAACCAGAAGAAGCCCAATGACAGGTGAGATGAGATAAATCCGTCGCGATGGAAGACGGGTCCAAGGCTGAAAAAGCGGCATCAGCGCAATGCTGTCAATAGGACATATGGCTGTCAAATCCACACACCCACACGACGACAGCAAGATGACGCTCACTCGGCGCTTTTTAAGGACAAGAACGAGACAGGCCTGATTGTCCCATGGCCCCGCAGGACGCGTGCCACTCAGCAATAACCTTGAAGTGGCGCCTTCCCGAAGCCAATGATAGCGTCTGCCCCATCCATCGACTCCAGCGGGATCTAGAGCTGCCCCAATCCTCCAGCGCCAATTCGGACTGCGTGCGTAACGTCTCATCCTTATTGGTTCCTTTTTGCCGCTTAAGCTGCTCATTTTCCATAAGGATGTTCATGGATGGCCAAGTTCTGGCCTCTGATCACCGTCAATTTTATGACGCCATTGATAGGCAGAACAACTGGAAGAGTATCCACCAAAGTAGATTCAGGATCAGAAACCTAATAACGAACAGAGCAGAGCGTTAGACCTTTTGAAACCGCAGGATTTTCTGAGGATTCTATCCAAACTGCAATGGGTCTAGAAAGTAAACGTCGAAAAAGGAAAAAAAGAAAATGACCAGTGCCGGGCTCGATCCGGCGACCCCATCGGTGTTAACGATGTGTCATAACCAACTAGACCAACCGGCCATTGTTGAAGATCTGCTGCATATTGTGCCATATGAGTAATGGCAGCCATTCCTCGGAACTCCCGCTGAATTGACTTCTGTCCCAGAACTTCCCTTACAAACAATTGCTTCAAATGGAATGCAATAAATAATTTCTAACTATATTCACTGCCATAATGATATTGCCAATTACTGCTTGTCTGCAACCAAAACCCCACGATATCTCATCTTGCCATCCTGCAGCGTTTTCAGACAATCCTGAATTCCCTCCACGCTCATCGGGTACGTCATGATGATCGGCTTGATGCCGTGGTGTGCCGCAAAGTCAAGCATGTCCCGATGCAGCTGGCGAGCTGCAACTATACCGCCTTGGATACGGATCCCGTTGACCAGCAGAGGCATGTATGGAATTTGCAGATCCTTTTCGTCCACTGTCAGAGGGGAGATGACCGCGCCCGGCGCCAGAATGGGAAGGTACAGCTTCCAGTCCGGCTGAGCGCTCATCGTGATGATGAGGTTATCCAGCGGCTTGCTGACCTTGAGCTCCGTGGCGCCCTTGGTCGCATAAAACTCCGACGCGCCCAGCTTGATCGCCTCCTCCTTCTTGCTGTCGCTGCCGGAGAACACAACCACCTCGCAGCCCATCTTGGCCGCAAACTGGATGGCCAGATGGCCCAGGCCACCGATCCCCACGATCCCCACACGCGACACTGGTTTCACGTTGCCGACCATTATGGCATTCCACACCGTTGAGCCGCCGCACATCAGCGGCGCCGCGTCCTGGTTGCTGATCGCATCGGGGACCTTGAAGAGGAAGGCCTCGCGCCAGACGGCGTGCGTCGCAAACGAGCCCTGGTCGAGATCGGCGTATCCGTAGAATTTGCGCTCGGGACAGAACGTCTCCCAGCCCGTCAAACACTGCCTGCAACTCCCGCAGCAGTCGTGCTCGTAGCCCCAGCCGACTCGGTCGCCTTTCTTCAGGTGCTTGGCGTCCGGGCCGGTGGCCTCAACAATCCCTGCGCCTTCGTGGCCGAGCGCCATGTCGGCCTTCATGTAGTGCACGTCCGTAAAGCAGACGCCGGAGTGGGTAATGCGCACGAGGACCGAGTCGCCTTGCAGGTCATCGCGGTGCGTGGTGGCTTTTTTGATGGTGCCGTCGGAGGAACCTTTGTACACGGTGAAATCGATGCCCATTTTGTTTGTCTATGTTTATATACGGATATTTTTGATGTAGAATATGTACGTGAGGACCTTAGTAGAATCTGAGTCTATTTATAATATTGCTGCCGTCAATTATATCATAGATTGCTGGCCGTTCTGTAGGCTTCGGCGCGCCCGGAAAGGCCGGTGATGTATGTGGAGATCCAGGACTGTTGACGACATCATTGACTTTGGACTATGAGAGCAGGCAAGCAAATCATTCCAATCCATCCAATGACATGTGAAAATCAGATTTTGCAGCAAGATCGTCAGTAATTACAAACACCCCCTGTGTATGTTCAAATTTCCATTCATTTCTACCAAAGTAAACCGTGCATGCCCTTTGCAGATCTCATAGATTACGAATCCACGAATCAGGCAAGGGCGATCAAGGCGATCAAGACAACCAGAATGATGTGGCAAACTCGTGGTATTGTGCTCCGTATTGTGTCACCGGACTTGGGATTGTGTTCTGAGTTATCATCGTCATTGTCGCTATTGTCGCTGTCGCTGTCGATCGAGGAAGTCGAGGTGCGATGCGGATCAGAGCCAGCGGTCACTGTTGACTTGTCGCCAAATAACTGCGCGACCAACCTATCACCTTGCGCAGTGATGCTCTCCTCGAATGCCCCGTAGCTGTCTGCATCCCACTTGGCCCTTGCAGGCACAGCCTCATTGCCCGCAAAAGCAATGTACAGCACATCCGCCTCATCATGGCCACTGTTACCGCTGATAGTCGAGCCATAGCACGCGGTCGCCAGCGCCAGACTGGCTTCTCCAACCATGGGATGCTCGTTGTCGTCCCCGTTGGTGTCGCCCCAAACCCCGTAGACGAGCTCGTCGCCGCACACGACGGCCACGATGCTCAGGGGCTCGACGCCAACCGTCCGCGGATCAAACGTTGGGCTGTAGCTGCCTTCGTTCCCGAGGACAACATACGGGTGGATGTTTGCGTTGAGATCCCTCACCCCGTGCTTCCTTGGGTGTTTCAAACCCCACCGAGTCTGGCCTTGTGTGTCTGTTGACGACCCGCAGCGTCCGTCGCCGCTGCTCTGCTCCCCGTCGCAGTCGATGTCCATGTTTGCCAGGTCCAACCCAGGACCTTTGAGGTAGAAGCCCTTGCCGGTGGGGAGGTATTTGGTGCAGTAGGTGGTGTGACCACCGCTCCATTCGGTGCTGAAGAAGCCCGTTTGGAGAGCGTCGGCACCGGCGCAGTCGCCGCCCCTTCTGGCCTTGTTGTAGAAGGCTTTGAGAGCTGAGGGGACGTTCTTTGCTATTACTTGCGATGCAAAGAGGGTAGCCGTGATGGCTACTAGAACTGATCCGTGGCGCATATCGAGGGTAGAAACGAGTGTAAACGAGTGGCAAAATATTGACTTGATGTGGACTTCTCGATGGTATTTCCATTTCTATGCAATAGATCGATCTCATTTCGAAGAGTCGTAGTAAAGCGGTGGGCTGTTAGGTTGTATGGTGGTAATTCTTCCGTCATCTAGTATACAACTCATCCTGGTATGGTAACTGCATTTAACAGGTACCTGATTCGTGACCCGTGGAACGAAACCATAGCCAGGCACAGCGCTGCAGACCCGGCTCTATGGCGAGGCGGGGTAATAACGAGCTGAGCGGATGTATATCGAGGTCATGCTGTACAGTCTTGCTTCCATGATGGCTCGCCACCAAAAGAGCCCGCGCAGCTGGCCACCACACACTGCGCCAGGCTTCCAAAATGCACTCCTCGCTGCACCATTCCTGGAGCATAATGCGCATACTTGGCTGAGTTTGTCATAATATTTACTGTCTGCGGAGGTATTACCGGCTCTCGGATCATGCACCAACAGGTATCAGTAATGATGGTTGCACCAAATGCTTCCAGTGTTTGAATATAACCTTTGCTAGCCGCGAGCTCGTAGGTGTCTCGCCCGGTTGTAATCATCATCTGAACAGAAGGATCCTTCTTGCGATCGGCGCACAGGTGGGAGAGCGATTCGAATTCTTCTAGCGAGAAGTGTGGATTCCCCAAAGACACCAACCCAACTGATGAGTCTTTAGCAGTGTTCAAGTCTTCCCATGTCCGCACAAGGTCGAATTCATGCAGGGAGTGCCTCTTCGCTGTTTGCCGTATCCCCTCGAACTTGTTCGCTTCCGGAGTCACACCTTGTATATGGAACATGGACGCAGACGCAGTTGTCGCAAAAGCAGCCCCAAAGGCTTTGAGGTCAGCAATACGAGGCTTCGTGTGCTCCAACCCGACAATCAACGGTATATCTCCCCCAGCCAGCTGGCCAATCTGGTATCCTAATACCGGCCATACTCCATCATCGATCTTACGCAAATCCGCGACTTCGACCACCACCGTCGGCGTCCGCCCTTCATCTGCATGCCCACCCGCCAAGGGAGCCCTCCCCGTCAACGCAATACACACGTCGATCAGATCAGGATACTTTTGCGTCCGCGCACCAAGCACACTATTCGCAAATACCACCGCATTGGACTCGGACCAGCCGATATCCTGCCCTGCCGTGGGGGGAGACTCCAGCAGGTATGGTGCACAGGTGAAGACGGGCCGCGCGCCCATGGACAGGTAGGTCTCCGCCAGCTGGTCGGCGGGGATTGCCAGATCTTCTTTGATGCCGATTTCCCTCCACCGGCGCCGGTCAATCGAAATGGCATTCAGCGTGGTCGGAATGGCGACGCGAGCGCCTAGAGACAGAAAGGTTTGCGGGATCCGCAGACTGGCGGGGCCGGTGTAAATGCAGGCGTCGATGTGGGCGCGGGAGATGTCGATGAGCCTCGTTGCGCCTTGGATCTGGGCGAAGCTCAGGAGGATCTCCATTGCTTTTTGGGCGGCTGCTCCGCGGGCGCCATGGAGGATTGCCTCGTCGGTTTCGGAGAGGAGCAGGGCCTTTGATGGGGGCGATGCCGGCGCTTCGTAGGTGGGTGGTGGGAGATGATGCTCTCCCGTTTGAAGGGTTGACCCCGTAATTGCGGCGTATTTATGTTCCTTTAGCGATTGGAATTCCTCTGGTTTGAGGACAAGTACTGGGATCGAGAGGTCGAGGAGCGTCTTGGCCACGATGACCCCTAGTGTGATGATCTGCTCCGGTTCTTGGAAGATCAGCCCGGCGGGGCCACATTTATTCAACAGCAGCTCGATCAGCACAATGCTGCCTGAACATGACCCTCTGCTGGACGGAATGGCCAATATGCGACCGTTGACCGACTGTCCGTGGAGAGGATGATGGCGGTCAATGATCTCTCCGGTCTGGGAGTCGACTCCGCCCCAGAAACTCACGCCAACATTGGCGTAGAGGAGTTTTCCGGTGGCTGCTGTGTCAACGAGACACTGTCCGTGATACTGCATCTTGGTTCAGATACTTTGTGGAGGTTTACGGATATTGGTTGTGACAACGGCATGGATGGAGTCCGGCAAGTGAGGTGGGCTGAAAATGCCAGATGTCATGATCATTCTAGATGCTTGACAACGGCCATTTCTTTCCTATTCTCATAAGTGATTTGGTTCAAGTGCGAGTTCAATACTCCAAGAATTAATCGGCTATGGAACGGTTGATGGTGGAATGGGATTCCGAATATGACTGAATGAAGAGCGCATGCACCAACCACAATCAGCCTTTAGTTTCTAATCACCGTCAGCTGATTCGACACCTATCTGAATGATTGATTAACTTACAGCAGTTAAATAGAAGATGAAGTAAGCAGTGACTCCATTCCAATGTAACAAGCTCCATCAACAGACACACAACAGTCAGTATTTAAATGCTAGGCAGCATCATACGCGCACACTACGAGAACTGTGGGGAAATCCAGCGAAAGTACGAGTCCGTTATGGGAGAAACCGGAGTGGGACGCCAAGAACCTCGGATCAGAGAGCAGAAGAAGAACAAATGGCGGTACGACAACACATTGTGCCGGGCAGGATTAAGATCTATCATCTTCAGCTGGATGAGATTGTACAAGGGATCCTGGCTGAATCATAGTTGAGAGAGTTTCAGCACGCACTAATAGTTATGAGATCTTTCTGCATCTGATCTGAAGGCAAATTTGACTCCCGATGCCAAGCCATGTGGTGATGGAGCCAAGAATGCAATCCCTTCCGATTAAATTACGTATTAAGATGGCTGTTCTGCACACTTTTGCCTGGCAGGATCCGCGAGATTCTTCTTCAATTCTACCGCTGTCCATTGGTACTCGGCCATAAAGAAGTCTTAAATGGGTTATCAACATGAACTGCCCCTCCCGAACCGACGACACTCTTCTACACTGCGAATGGAACCAGAATCCCCCTTCTCTGGCGCCGGATTTGACCACCCGCCAAGACTTCAACGGCATCACCAATGCCCGCGTGTACAGATCGGGCTCTGGGCTCAATGCCGCTTCGTTGACCAGCTGGGACGACACCAAAACCATGCCTGAACGACGGAATACTCCAATTGGGAATGAGTCAAAGTCTCTTGGGGCGTCACTGACACCGTCAGGTATGTTCCAATGACTCACTAGATCATACATTTTTGTTGACATCTCAAAGGACGCCCCAACTACTTTCAAAACAACAATATTGCTAGTCAAATCCATCGTCTCTGCCATCTTGATCGATCGTCACTTGAAAAGATCAAGAGCTGGGCCTGGTGGCTGCTATCGGTTCTCTTCACCTCTGCGCTCATCTCCCATGAGAGCCTAGGAAGATACTTCAGCTCTCCCGTCTCGGTCCCTGATACGGCAGGTAAGTAACAGTGTTCCCTTTTCAGACTGTCCCGGATAATAATGACCAGAAATAGCAGACAAAACCCAAACAAAACTCATCAAACGATCCACATGCGCCCCAGGAGGCGTCAAGAACAGCGAATATAACACCTCTCTGCATATCGGCGCGCTTTTTATTGTCTTGAGCGTTTCTACCTTGGCCTGTGCCTTCCCTGTCCTGGCAACATGGTTCCCTCGTCTACGCATCCCTCCATCGGCTCTCTTTACGGTCAGCCATTTCGGAACGGGCGTCCTCATTGCCACCGCATTTGTTCATCTGCTCCCGACTGCATTTACTTCTCTCAATAACCCTTGCTTGTCGGACTTTTGGACCACCGACTACCCCGCCATGCCCGGAGCCATTGCTCTAGCAGGCATTTTTCTGGTGACTGTGGTCGAAATGGTCTTCAGTCCCGCACGACATGTGTGCCGCGGAGGGCTCAAAGTCGCCGAGCAGAAGACATCTCGGCCCGAACATAGTGTCTGCAACTCCCGTGTCCCTGTTACCAAAAACTCAGAATACCCAGATGAGGTCAAACGGCCTGTCTGCACCAGGGTCGAAAGTCAATCGCACTTGCGTGATCTCGGCCCATTGATTGGCAGGCAAACCAGCGTGAGTCGGACTATCAACCGCATGGGTGAAGAATCCGATCGCATCATGCGGATTGCTTCTGCTCCTGAAGGCATGCGAACATTCCAAGAAAGCAAAGTACAGCCGATCGAGGACGTGGAACGAAGCGACGATCTCGAACTCACACCAGAGCAAAAACACAAAAAAGCCGTCATGCAGGTTTTCCTGTTGGAAATGGGGATTCTTTTTCACAGTGTATTCATTGGCATGTCGCTCAGCGTGTCGGTAGGCAGCGAGTTTGTGATCCTGTTGATTGCCATCGTATTCCATCGTATGTTCCTTCCTTATATCCCAGCCTAGATCCAGCTAACATCAGATAGAAACATTCGAGGGTCTCGCATTGGGCTCTCGCATCGCTGCCCTCGACTGGCCGGAGAGAGCCATCCAGCCATGGCTCATGTCCTTGGCTTACGGATGCACGTAAGTTTTCTGATATTGTCTTCTTTCAAATTGTTAAAATACTGATTATCTTCAGAACACCGATCGGCCAGGCAATAGGCCTCGCTACACACACCCTCTACAGCCCAGATTCAGAAGTAGGACTGCTCCTGGTAGGCACCATGAACGCAATTTCTTCTGGTCTCCTCATCTTCGCCTCTCTAGTCGAATTGATGTCGGAGGATTTCCTCAGTGACGAAAGCTGGCGTATTCTCAGAGGCCGGAAACGTGTTTTTGCATGTCTATTAGTGTTCATGGGCGCTTTCTGCATGAGCCTTGTTGGAGCATGGGCATAGCGAAAATCCTGTCTTGGATCCGTTTATTCTTCAAAGTAACCGGACCGTGGCACTGGTTTAGCAGTGGTACAATCAACAAGTGAAGACAGACACTGCCTCAAAGATTCCCATGTATATATACTCCTAGATCAGCCTAGCTTACCTGAATGGCTATGGCCGAATTAGTATTAGTGAGGATATTGGCATCACCTCATCACTCGATGCATACTAACTCGAAGACCCGCCGAGAGGGCTGATGTCATCCCGACTCCGGAGTCCGGGCAATCCGATCATCGAACAAAGAAAGTCAATTCCCACTGGCTTTGTGAAGCACTCATCCTCTGTAAATATTTTCAGAACTGGCCAAAAGTCATCATGTCTAATTTCGAGCTGGCACAAAAGGTTCGGCATCTCATCGTTCAACCCGCCGACCAGCGACAGAACCCACCCGAGAGCTACCTCTTCGTCCAAGATGGCCTCATCATCAGCTGCGGTGTGCTCTATGCATTCTGCTACATATTCTGCATGATACGAACCTATTCCGATAAGACCTACCCGGGCGCCCGCTGGGGAAGTATCCAGTTCCTGTACGTCCACCCCAGGCACGTTGTGTGCAATGATTTAACACTCGACAGCTGCCTGACAATGGCATATGAGCTCTTCTACGCTTTCACAACTACATCTACTCGCTTTGAGAAGCTGGCCTTTCTGGCTTGGTTTGAGCTTGATCTAAGCTTTGTGATTGTTGCCCTTCGGAAGGCGCATACCCCCGGTGAGCGACGGGTCCTCCGTCGGAATATGATCCTGGGTTGTCTGGCGGGAATAGCATTCCTCTGGATGTTAACTCGGAGATATCCTGATGAGCGGGAGCAGGTCACTGCGTATTGGACTGGAATTATCCTGCAGCTTCCCATTGGGTGGATATGTCTGTATCAATTGTGGAAGGATCAGAGCACAAAGGGCCATTCTCTTGAAATATGGTATGTCCACTGCATGACGTCGAAGGTCACTGCTAATGATCAGGCTCACGCGGTACTTGGGCTGCTTCACTGCCTATGCAGTCTTCCTCTGGCGATACTTCAATGTTCCTCGGAATTGGGCGTATGTCTGGACACCTTGGAGCATTGGGATTATTATTGTCACTCTCATTCCAGAGACGATCTATCCATTTGTTTATGTGTGGGTGCACAAGACGCAAAAGGATAAGAGGGCATAGGTTGTTTCCCTTGACTCGTTGAGTTAGCTGTATACTCACCCACTACATGCTGAAACGTAAAAAGACTCAATATGGTGGACCTTTGGGGTAAACCAGCCGCTGAACTGATAGTACCGCGCTAGGACTACAATTCCTCTAGCTTGCAATTAGGCGAAAAGGAATTAGAATTACTATGGATGAAAGCTTGCCAACTCTGAATCATCGACGTTACGGATAAAGATCCGCCTAATTAGACTCTCGGCGGACACGCCGATCAACGAATCGGCTGCATGGCACGGCAACAGGTCCTCCCCCGAGACAGAAAGCCTAGGCACGGCGGCAGGAGATGATGGAGATCTGCCGATGGAGAGCAGTGTCCTTTATTCTCTAGATTTCCCACCATTGAGGGCGCGGAGATGATGCATCCATGTACCTGTAAATGCGGGGAAGTGGAGCAGGGGTCAGGGACAGAAAGGACTATAAATATGCATACACACAAGTGGTCTGGTTGATCGGAAATTACTGCCACTGAATAATAATACTCTCTGCTGTCTTTGGTGTAGTCATGATGCGGTGGTTTACTCTGATCGGGCTGGCCTCGGCCGCCGTAGCAGGCAACTCTGCCAGCTTTGAGTCTCGTTGTCAACAATTCCATAAGAGAATCCACCTTGACAATGTGCATGTGCATTCTTCCACTTACGTCCCAATTGGATCCAACATCTCCATGGCCTATAACCCGCGTATCTGCAACAGAGGCTCCAGCTCATCGATCAGCACGATCGAATTTTGCCAGGTTGCGCTGAACGTGACCACTTCGGGCAAGAGCCAGTTCTTCATGGAGGCCTGGCTCCCCAGCAATTACACTGGAAGGTTCTTGAGTACAGGGAATGGAGGGTTGAATGGCTGTTCGTGACCCATGTTTTCATCTGGTCACGTTTACTGACCACACCACAGGCGTGAGTTATGGCGACATGGTCTATGCCAGTCAATACGGATTTGCAACGATCGGGGCCAATAATGGCCACTTTGGCGACACGGGTCAATACTTTCTGAACAATCCCGAAGTCATCGAGGACTTTGCCTACCGAGCCCTGCACACAGGCACAGTGGTGGGGAAAGAACTGACCAAGCTTTTCTATCCCCAAGGATACAAGACTTCGTACTATCTGGGCTGCTCGACAGGCGGCCGGCAAGGGTGGAAGTCTGTCCAGAGGTTCCCAGAGGACTTTGACGGCGTGGTGGCTGGAGCACCGGCCTTCAACTTTATCAATCTAGGCAGCTGGGGATCTCGATTTCTGAAAATTACCGGGCCGCCAGGTTCAGATACGTTCGTGACAAGCGCACAGTGGTCCGCAATCCACAATGAGATTATCCGGCAATGCGATGCTCTCGATGGCGCGGTCGATGGTATCATCGAGGACACCGATCTCTGCCAACCCATCGTCGAAACCCTCATCTGCAATTCCACGGCCGTGAACAAGACCTCTTGTCTGACGGGTGTGCAGGCCAACACCGTTAACGAGGTGTTCTCCGCGATGTATGGCTTGGACGGCAAATGGCTATACCCACGCATGCAGCCGGGCTCTGAGCTCGCCGCCTCTTTCATCTACTACAGCGGAAACGGGTTCAAGTATTCAGACGACTGGTACAAATATGTCGTCTACAACGATAGCAACTGGGACCACTCTACCTGGACACTCGCCGACGCAGCGGCAGCCGATGCGCAAGATCCCTTCCAGATCTCCACCTTCAACGGCGATATCTCCGGTTTTCAAAAGGCAGGCGGCAAGGTTCTGCACTATCACGGCTTGGAAGATCCGATCATCACCTCCGATAGCTCCAAGGCGTACTACAAGCATGTTGCTGATACCATGGGGCTGAGTCCCTCGGAGCTGGACCGGTTCTATCGCTTCTTCCCGATTAGTGGAATGGGCCATTGTTCGCCGGGGACAGGTGCTGCTTCTATCGGTCAGGGATCTTCTACGTATGCCGGCGATGACCCGCAGGATAACGTCTTGATGGCCATGGTGCAGTGGGTGGAAAAGGGTCTTGCGCCTGAGTATGTGCGTGGCTCTAAGAAGTCCAGCGACGGTAAGATAGAGTATCGCCGCAAGCACTGCAAGTATCCCAAGAGGAATCGATATGTGGGACCTGGCAAGTACACCGATGAGAATACTTGGGCGTGTGTGTGACCTAGATCTTGGACAAGGCTGCTTGTATTCGGATGGTTACGAAAGCACTCACAGCTATACAGTCTTCGAGTGAGAATAAATAGGGATCAAGCTGTTTAACCATTATCTTTCCTTCCAGTGATGACGGAGCTTGTCCCCGTTTGAATTGATCAACTGCATAGCCTGGTGAGATAGACAAGCTTCTGATGGGCATACATGGGGAATCCTGGAATCGGTATATCGACAGGGCCTTTAGCACACAATCCTCCTGTTATTTGATTCTCTAGACAGCTTGCTCTATTGGCCTTACCATCCTGAAAGATGACCCTGAAGGGAGTCACGTCCTTGGCATAACCAACAATCCATCTGCCTGCTACACTAGGTGCCTCTGTTAGGAGATGCCAATGACCAGTACAATTTCAAAAAAGAAACTATTCTCAGTGTTATATAAATTATTTCTCAACGCAGCACCCCGATCACCTTGACAATTCACCCAACAACTCGCTGTCTCCATTCTCTTTCCCAGACAGCTCTTGAGGAAGACCGGTCCCTTTGATACCCAGCTGTGCTTGGCTGATTTTGCTCCTCGCCTTCGACACCAGTCCGCGGCGTCGGAAAATGTCCTTCTTCCCGGCGGCACGAGCACAGGGCGACGTATCGTCTTGAAGAGGTACCCCAGGCCGTTCTCTATGGGCGGGATAACAGGCTTGGAGGTCGTGATGGCCTGGTTCCCCAGATAGGTGCTTTTCATCAATCTTTGGGACTGCTGGTTGCCGTCGAGGCGTTTGGATTTGCCGGGGGCTCGACTTGATCCTTTTCACTTGCCGAGTCAATGGTTCACGGGATGGTCGCTTTTGTGAATCCGTGGGTCGTCGCACATCTGCCCTCTGCCCCTATTGGCAAAGTTAGGACGGGGAGATACCCGGCCACAGGGAAAAGCATGGAGAAAGCATGGGATGGAGAGAATCAGGCAGATTACCGGGACGCGTATTCCTAGCGACGGCTTCTTGTTCGCACATTGTTCTTTTCTTTTGGCAGGGGTCTGAAACGGTGTTCCGAGCACCATTATCTATGGTAAACGTGATGAGGTCTGTGGCTGCAAGTATACGGCGCGAAATACCTGGGAACGTAGGTTGCTGCCACTAGGTGGCGTCCGCTTCAGAGGAAACGAGTCCCGCAATTATGTAGTCGCGGGCCCAGCCCACCTACAGGGCTTTCACCATCATTGCAGGATTCGAATAGTCGAATCACGAGTTTTCTCATCTGTGTGGAATGCATAAACAACTCGTGAGACAGAGAAGAATGCGAGGTGTTGTGGCGAATGTGGATGCTCGGACCCTTTGCACGAGGTAAACAGCCATGGATTCGTGCATCCAATAAATCATTCAAAGTCCATCCTTTATAGTTGAGGTGCTCAGTATGGTTACTCTTGTTCAAGCAGGACGGAAAAGAAGCCATAGACCTGGAGTAGGCAGCGAAGTATATTCGAAACGCGAAAAGCAGAGACAGCATCACTTGGCTTGTAGCGAACAGTAAACAGTAGCACTAGCTGCATTCCATCAGGCTCGCGAAGTCCTTCACATATCCAAATATCTGATCTTCAACCCCGCTGCGTGTATAACATAAAGCATAGTATCCATAAGCTAGTGTTTGAGTGGATAGGATCAGTACCCCGTCAGGCTGTCGGCACCTGTCATTGGACACGTGGTTGACAGAAACAGCAGATAGGAGTCCTGTCTGTCGCGAGTGCAAGGCTGAAAATATTCGCCACATTCCTCACGTCACAGATCGCTGTACTGGCATGCGGACTAATATTGCTCGGAATGCTTGAGTCGTGCACAAGGCCCCCACCGAACAGTATCTACTGCCTGTAACGTTCATCGCCAGTTTAGATTGATGTAAACCCTTCATACTTGAACGCGATTGGACTCATATGTCGCTTCTCTATCTATTGCACTCAATACGTTATTGGCCGTCTGTGTCTATACCGTATCGCCAATGCAGTCCACATACCAGCCACTCGGATTAGAAAATGTATGTACAAAAGGGTGCCGCACATATATTCATTGATATATCCGCGGATATATGTGCAATCGCGCGGATACACAGACTATGCTTCCAATTGATTCATGTGGCTCGGGATATTCCACGGGTCATAGTCCAGATGCACAAACGCGCGGTCGACAGTAGGCACGCTTTCCAGCATGTACTGTAGACTCTCACCGACGTCATGAGCATCGCGCAAGCTCGTTCTCTCATCCACAACAATGTCCACTTCGACATTGAGATGATCCCCCGCGTAGTAGGCCTTCAAATCTTGGATTTTGGCGATTATTTTGGAGAACCGCATGGTCATGTACAGCAGGACGCTGTGGTCAGTGGGCGAGGCAGCGGCGCCGGTGAGATGGCGGATATGCTCGGCTGCGGTCCCGCTCCAGTTCGAGATGATGTAGACGGAGAGCAGGAGACCACCAAGCGGGTCCAAGAACCACCAGTTGGCAAAGAAGCCCACTGATTATCGGTCAGCTCGCGTCGCCAACAAAGAGGGATGTACGACTCACCCAGTGGAAAGAGAATACTGAAAAGGTTGAAGACCACGTCCGTCATGGCGTCCTGCGCTAGGGCCTGAACACCAGTATTCTTGATCAATCGGCACCAAAACCAGCAGAGAAGTTTTACCACGACGGTGCTAGCCATGATCAAGATTGCTGGTAGCGAGAGATTTACCAGTTCGTGGTCTGGACCTAGCAAACGCCCCAACGAGGTGATGGCCACCTGCACAAATGAGGTCGCCATCACCACCGCGAACACCAGGATACTGAGAGGCTCCAGCCGCCGTCGACTGATGGGGTATCGGTACCGGTCCTGACGCTGGACAAGCTTAGTTGTCGTCCACACGATAACCGTACTCAGAAAGTCTAATGCGCCGTCCACCAAACTGGCCAAAACGGACATGGAACTCGTCAGACTCATGACCGCAATTTTGGCACCCAGCAAGAACACATTGGCGAGCAAGTTGACATAGATGGCGACTGTGACGATGCGATCGCCGCTCTGGACGTGCTCATGAGCATCTGGGGAAGGGATTTCGGGAAACGGGGCGTCCTCTTCGATGGTTGGCGGCAGCAGCGGTGACCGTTCGCTGGGAACACGGTATAAGTTGCGTGGAGTCCTTTTGATCTTCCGGGTTGAGGTGTCTACTGGTGAACCCTCACCATTCTGCTCTCGGCCTCTGGTCGACAGGTGGGCGACTTTATCGTGATCATGATTGTATTCATCTATCAATTGGTGTGGTAGCGATGAGTCCAGCAGTTGATCGATGTATAGATACTGTGACACGAGCTCATTGGTGCGTTCGTAGTATTTCCGCCTGCGAGCGTCAGTTTGGGCCGGACGATGTCGAGGGTGTATGAACGTTGACGTACAGGTGTTTCTTCATGCTTTTCAGCTCCTCGGGGGATTTATAATAGCGATGCCTGTCCTGCCAGTTAAAGGCATGACACGTCTTCGAGACGAGAGGTCTCGTACCATTGGTACATTGGATTACTTGCTCCGATCAAGGCCATTCCTCTGAGAGAGACCGGAAGACTTTCGCGTCTGTTCCGGAAGGGCGCTCCATCACCATGCTCAACAACGTACTCATCCCGAGCAGCAGGAGGCGGGAGTGAAAGCGATCGCTCGCGAAGTAGTCCTGGGAGACTATGGCCCCGTGTTGAGAGAATCTCCCGTTCAGGTTCGAGACTCGGTCTCCGAGCCGGGGTCCAGGCTTCGGAGGAGGTGGGAGACGGTGAGAGCGACAGTGGAGATGCCGCATTTGGGTACATTATGAATCATTGCAGATTCCAGCTTCCCATTATCGAGCTATAAGCTTGAGGAATGATGAGCAAGATTTTATCTGGGAGTCGTTGAATTGATTGTTGATGATGGTTCCTCCCCCGCTGACGTCACGCGTCTCCAGTGCCACGTGATGATACCTATGGATCAACATCAAATTCGTACCTTAGTATCCATGGATAATTTATTTCCTCGGTAAATTAGTAGAGTAAATTTCTGAGAATAAACATCAATTAAAGAGCTATAAATGTAGCCGGGAGGTTCGTATTGCTGTGTTATTTGAATCGCGCAATGAAGGCTATGAAGCAAGATATATTTCCATGATGCAATATGTACAAAACACCATCCCTTCTCAACAGTCGGACCCGTCTGCGCAACATAATTCATACCATTATATTATTAATAAAGCATACAGGAGCCGATTCAGTCTTACGTGTACTGCCAAGCGGCAGCAGTCTGACCCTCAGAAGGAGTCCAGGCGATAGCGGCCGCATCGAACCCGAGGCAGTCGGCTACATTGCCAGTAGGGACGGTCGCGGAGCTGATGGCAGCAAAGACCTGGTAGGGAGCGGGAGCATCGCCCTGAGTAGGGCAAGCCATGAAGCCGGTGGCGCCCTGGCCGTTGAAGTTCCAGTGGCCGAATGGATCACCGGAAGTGTAGGAGAATCCCTCGACGGTGGAGCCAGGGGGCATGTTGGCGGAGTGAGCGATGGTGAACTTGACGGCACCAGAGGGGTCAACGTAGATTTGCTGGCCACCCGGGACCGAGACGTCCTATGAAAGGTTAGCAAGATTCGTAGCAATACCATGGTAGAGAGGTGAAGACTCACCAAAGCGTTGGTATACAGAACAGTTTGAGTACCGTCGGGGCAGGCACCCTGCTGCTTAACGACGTCAGGGCAGTAGGTTGCGGTCTCGCCGCCCAGCCAAAAGCTGTTTCTGGAAGCGGTCATGCCGAGAAAGTGGATGGGAGAGGCGGAGCGGAGGGCCATGACCTGGAAGGGACCATTGTCACTTGCCGGGGCAGTGGGCAGGCTGTGGGCTCCGACGAGGAGAGAGCCAACAGAGGCGACGGTAGAGAGCTTCATGATGGATGTAGTGGTGCGGGTGAGGATATTGGAACCTGGAGTTTCAAGGCTGTAGAAAGAATAGATGATGTTGTGATGAGGATGAGAATCGAGAGGTTTGGATTGGGAGATGCTGTCTTTATACTATGACAGAGACTCAGTACGAGTGCCTCCGGAATATCGATGCCCTTTAGTCGATGTAACCTAAGTGAGACAAGCCTCTGCTGGACTGAAGTACTTCATCCACTAACTTACGGAGTAGTACTGTGGATTGAGGTCCTAAACCACACACTAGTATTAGGGCACCCGCGGAGAGACATACGTGATTGGTAACCTTTTTGCCTCTGCTGCTAGGTAGCTTTAACTTGGAGCTTTTGAGGTCGGATATGATGATTGCAAGGGTGGTTCTCTCGCCATGGTTTCCAAGTACATTCTTCAGTCTTCCTGAGCGAAGTACAAGAATAGCAGGTGATTGGTCAAGTGTTACTCTGTACGTTGATGGCTGAATGCTTTAATCCTCCAATGGAATCCGCAGTTACCCACATCCCCCGCAACTTATCTACCCCTATACGGGAAATGATCACCACTGACACTCCTATATATAGCCTCGGTTATACCAAAACGCAATCTGATTGGCTGATATGTTTCAGGTCGACATCATCGTGCAGATCTGCAGCTTGTTATTATTCAGGTGACCAGGGCAGACAGGTCCATTCTTTGTCATAAATAACAACGACGACACGAACCTAGTCTATATAGAGTAGGCTGGAGTAAGACATGTTTCTCTTCGAGTGGTCTCCGTATATCCCCGGCTTGCTGCCAAAGTCTTGACTCTTTTGATCCTACAACAAAGGTTGGGAACCGAAGCGGTGAAGAACATACCGATCTGTTCTTCCGTCGAAGATGACTGAGCCATCAGTGTGGCGGTATTCCCACGGTGCCCCTTGCTGACCAGCTGACGGATAATGAAACCGTCCAAATTCCACCGTATATGCCTACCGGATTATCAATCATATGTTAATGATTACTATTTATTTTCAAGAATAGTTACACTCGCATACTTTGATGGCAGCCTCTCCGACGGCAACAGCCGAAACTGGTGGGACCCGTCCAGTCGCCACTAAACGAGGTCTTCTCTAATGTACGGGTAGGATCGGTCTTCTCTGGGTTTTGGCCCCGTCGAAAGACAATGGCGTGTTGATACACTGAGGTCAGACCATAGCGACCCTTGCCTTGCCGCATTGTCGAACCACCTCTATGATTGCCTTCGTGGAGTCCATCCTTGCTTCACTGTTTCACCCATGGTACTATTCACGGACCTCATACATGCTTTGGAGCAGTTGTTCCCAGCGGCTCCACAGGAGATCAGCCCACCCAACAGGGTAATCGGATTCGGACAGTTACAGGTGGAAGACCCAAGTGGTGGGCCAATTTTGGTACAATGGAATCATCTAGCCGGGTCAATCGGAGTGTGTTCGGCAGTGATGCTTACATAGGAGCAGGATTTAAAAGATTAATGTCCTTGGGGATCAGTCCGGATGAACTTAAGCAGACATCGAGGCATTTGGCGATTGCTGGACTGGAGTATCTCTACAGTGCTAGGGTGTTACCAGACCTGGAAGATAGCCAGTCTTCTGCAGAGTCCATACGCATCGTTCGACAGACAATACTGATATTCACCAGCATCTGTGGGACTCGCGCCGCCGAGTCAGCGGATCCATCGATCTCTCAGTATCCCCAGCCCGATGGCAAACTCAGTGGTTGTGACGACACAAGCAGTAGCCTGATTGACAGTGTTAATTGTGTTCATGAGCAGCTGGTCTTGGTTGAATAGTCAGCCCGCAGACAGAATCTTTGTGACGATGGAGTGCTAGTGCGAACGTGGCTGATAATCATTCTCTTTTTCTGCGACACCGTCCTGATCAAGTGGGCGACTCTGCTCGGGGACCAAAGTCCCATGAAAATGAGCGCTGAACAGCCAACTCGCTGAACTGTTCATACAGTCAGGCAGATTGCCCTTTATCGATTCTGGATGGTGCACACGAAAGTCATTCCCATACAGTGCATAAATATGGATGGGTAACTCAAAGATGGACGCCATCTTAACCGTCCATTTCAGCCATGGCTATCTACATATGCGGCTGACAGTTCCTTAAGTTTCCTGGCTGCGTTCCGAGTCAGTCAGCAGACGTTCCAATGACCTTTTGCACTGGGATCGCAGATTTTGGCCATCCGGGTAGAAGTTTCAGAGATCTCCAAAATCAAGTTGCTTTTCTTGTTGCGCATGCTTAATCAATTACTATCGTTGATAACGATCGATGATGATAGCTCGGCCCATCTGACATCTAGAAATAGCCCGCTAGAGGTTACTCCCTGTAGACGATCATGTATATCTTTGGATCGCATATACCTTTTTGGATTTGGAGAAACACGTATCAGGATTGGCACGCAGTACTTTCTTTTTTGATCCAAGAAAACTGGAGCTAGACAAGGGAGAGCAGAGCAGAGAATATTAGTAGGCCTAGTGTCTCAGACCCCTGTAGTAGCGGACACTTAACCTAGGTGTGCGAAAACTGCTTGATAAATGACTAGCCTCCCGCTGAATTGTCACACTTTCATTGGGGACACTGGAGAAATCAAGATGACCAAAGACACCATGCATCCCACGATATCCACCTTTGAAATGAAGCCCGTTGAGCTGGGTGACATTGTCGCAATTACTGAGCTCTGGTATAATGCGTTCAGCATCCCGCAGAATCTGAAGATGTTTCCAGATACCCCAGGAGTCCGGCAGTGGTGGAATGAAGCACATCGGCAGGATATACTGCATAACCCACACAGAAGGTATCTCAAAGTGGTGGATGTCGCTTCACCTGGTTTTATAGTCGCATATGCCAAATGGGATCTGAATCCGCAGCAAAGTGGACCGCGATTTCCCCCTTGGCATGAGAAATCCGATCATCAGGCTTGCAGCGAGTTGTTCGGGATGCTCGAAAAAGAGCGAATCAAGTTCTTCGCAGACAAGCAGTTCTATTGTAGGTGTTTGACTCCGACTCTGTTGACAAAGTTTGACCTCTAAGACTAGATCTTGACATGCTGGTGACACATCCAGTCTACCGACGACAGGGAGCTGGGTCCATGTTGATCCAATGGGGCTGTGAGCGGGCTGACGAAGAAGGGGTCCTTGCTTATGTGGATGCGCACCAAGCTGCTGCTCCTCTCTATCGAAAGTTCGGCTTCCGTGAGCGAACGGATGTCGAGGTCGATCTACAAGGGGCTCTTCCGATGGTTAGAGAGTCACAATTGAAGAATTAAGGTTGGCGTGTTCTGGAAGGAAAGACTGTCGCAAAAAGATCAATTTATAAGTGATAATATAGACGAATCGATCTGTCTTGTTTTCTATCCGAGTGGTATAGATCAGGCTCCTACCCGTCGCATCTCCAACTCTTCCCTTAAACTCCACTCTTGCGTTCGATGAATGATTAGTTGTTGTGAGGTATAACTATCTAGAGACTGTGTGGTCATAGCCACGTCCAACTCATTTTCCTCGTTTGGGTTGTTTGGATGTGCTTGCGATACACTTGTTTCGGTTTTTTGGTAGTACGATGTTTCCGGAGTCCCTGTGACACCCTGGCCCCAGCCCGTATTGAAGGCAATAATAAATGGCTTCAGGCAGGGAACCGTTGCTAGCATAATGCTGCAATGCAATAAAACCTCTGTCGCAATCAGTGTGGGGGCCAGAGACAAGGGAGGCTCTTTTCCTCGGAGCGCGGTATTGAAGTAGGATTGGCGGACTATCGTCAAAACGATCACTCTGACAATAACGGAAATCTGGTTAATTTTTTAGTCCAGCGCATTAGGAGACTTGACATACACTATCCGAGTACCAAAAGCGAAGACGACAGTCATTTTGTCTTTTCGACGCATCTGAAGGGCCCACACGAGGGACACGCTAAGAAGAACGAGGAGAGCCTCGGTTAGGACGTCATAGGCTGTAATTGCTTTCGAAGCAGTACTCTATATCATGGCTCTCAGCTCAGTTCATGATGTCCGGCCTCACTTGAGAAGAGCTTACAAGATCACGGCAGTGAATTTCCGCCGACCACAGGTCTCTCGCGGGGCAGCTCAGGGCTACTGCCAGAATCGAAACGATGCACCAGGCACTCGTGATAAGAAGGCTGGTTTTGCAAGCAAACAGATACACCTTTTCTCGACCGAGTCGTCGTAAAAGACTGCAAACTGATATCTTCGCTAAACCATGACCGGCGAACAACAGAAGATTTGCCGTATAGAATGCCTAAGAGGTAAGTTATAAGCAATTCGCAATATTCTGCAAATCTACAACGTAGGCAAACACACCTCCCCAGCCTTTTCAAGTTCAGAGTCGGAACTGGCCTGATGCGATCTGCCTAGTCCGTGGGAGAGACCGTTCATAATCATCACCACGTGGACTATCCCAATGGCCTTGGTCGCAAGATCGTCAGTACGTCTAGTACACTTCAGTCTGCCAGATTTAAACTTCGAGACTTGACTTACGCCGGCAGAGAAAGCAGCCCAGTCATCCATTCCCAATGGCCCATTCATGGTGTGTCTCATATAGAGACGGATCAAGGAGACAATGACCATCCATGTCATGAACAGTGTTGCTGCAACCGCAATTGAACCGGATTTATCCGTTGCTGTTATCACGAACGGCGCGTCGCCCGTCATATTGGGTGTCTTCTATGATGGAACAGAAACGCAACCCTCTCGAGAGATTGATATAAGTACAAACAGCCATGGTTGAGGCCGGAAGAAGAAGTGCAAATGAAGTTTTGATATTATTCAGCCATTCCAAGGGTAATATCCCTCCTCGAGAATGAGTGTCCTCGGATTTGGATACGATGGGCAGGGTTGGAATCGCGGGAATCGCGGCCCGACCTCGAGCTGTCTTTCTCAAACAGCCTAACAGGGGTTGTAGAATGCAGTTATTAATCCTCCCAATAAATAGTTGAGTGATCGGCCATTTTCGCACCGAAAATCCCCTGTAAAGGACGCACCTAGAACGAAATGGCCACTGATTCAGACAAAGACGAGGAGCAGTCACAAAGCCGTCGCGGAGACTAGGCAGGGATTCAGCCAACCCTTAGCTGACTTTATATTAAATGGTCATTGTGTGCAATAAGATGTCTGGGACGGGAGAAAACACAAGCACGACCCCTGCAAGGCCCTGCACAAGAGTAGGCTCATGAATCAACTTGGAGTCGTATTTGTCCGGCTTGATATTACGGCGAGCACTACCCTTGCTTAGTACAAGCGAGCGCGGTGATGACAACTTCCGCACTATGGTGGTTCAGTCAACTCTGCACTGACACCTGGCGCCCCTGAACATCCCTCTATTTTCTATTCTCTCTTTCTAACGTCCACAACTGCCAGTCGCGGTTCTTTTGTTTTGGTCGACTTTAGTTGGAATCGGTTGCCTATCGAATCAGGATGTGGGTGGAAAATAAGTCAGTGGTCTATACCACTGCCTATGAAGATGGGGTGTCTGCAAAGATGGGAACAGCGCAAGATCGTAATGATATGCGGCGAGTGGGAAGGCGGCAGGAATTGAATGTATGGGACAACATCTGACAGCACTGAATGTTGGCTAAATGCGAGTAGCGCAATTTCCGATTTCTGTCAGTTCTTGGGTTTACGGCGGTGTTAATGTGTACCTGGGAAGCAGTTCTCTTGTCTGTTTCTTCCCCCGTCTGCTCTAAACGTGAGATGGGAGCAATACTGATCGAAATAGTGGTGCATCATATGGCTTGATCAATGGCGGCAAGGGAGGCATGATATACACCTATTTAGGAGCTCTCGCCGGGTTCAGCTTTGTTATTCTCTCCATGGCTGAAATGGCATCCATGTATTTCTTCCCCTTACGGCGATTCTTCCACGGGCAAACAGCTAATAGACTGATAGGGCTCCAACATCCGGTGGCCAGTATCACTGGGTATCCGAGTTTGCACCTCCCAGTTGCCAGTGCATACTGAGCTACATAACCGGCTGGGTCTGCGTGCTTGGATGGCACACTGGAATTGCCGGATGTTGCTATACAGTCGCCAACATGATGGTCGGAGTGGTTGCCATCAATTACCCCGAGACCTACACCTACGAGCGATGGCATGTCACTCTGCTGGTCATTGCAGTAGCACTGGTTGCGTTGCTGTTCAACACCTTGCTGGCGCAGAAATTACCCTTGATCGAGGGGATCATCCTGGTTATCCATTGCTTTGGATTCTTTGGTATTCTGATTCCTCTTTGGGTTCTTTCGCCGAGACCGGCCGCATCGGATGTTTTTGGATCCATCGAAGATCGAGGCGGCTGGGGAAATAACGGTCTTGCTTGCCTGGTTGGGTTAGTCGGACCGATTTATGCCTTGATCGGTACGTTCGGATATCCCAAGATACGCGAGGTGTGATCTGCTGACAATAAGTACAATTCAAAGGCCCTGACTCAGCCGTCCACATGTGTAGGTGTAAATTCCGAGCCCCCACAGATGATAGACAACTGATGTGGTGAACAGCCGAAGAGATCCGTGACGCATCGCGAGTTCTCCCCCTTGGCATGATCTGGACGCTTATCCTCAACGGATCTACGGGCTTTGTCATGATCGTTACACTCGCCTTCTGCGTTGGGGATATTGACCATGTGCTGGAATCCCAGACAGGCTTTGCATTCATCCAAGTCTTCCTCAACTCGACAGGATCCGTCGGAGCTGCTACTGGGATGACAGTGGTCATCATGGCCATGCAGTTCTGCGCAGCCATCAGCAACGTTGCCACCACGTCTCGCCAGGTCTATGCTTTTGCACGAGACAAGGGGCTTCCATTCTCCGACTTCTTGTCCAAGGTCGGCGCTTTCCCCAGTGGATGCTGGATGGTGTTAATGACTATTCGCAGGTCAACCCAACTTTCACCGTCCCCTTGAATGCATTATGCGTGAGCTTGGTGATTGTCTCCCTTCTCTCCCTGATTAATATTGGATCGTCCGTGGCCTTCAATGCCATCATGTCTCTAGGCACGGCGGCTCTCCTTTCCTCATACATCATCTCCATCACCTGCGTTCGCCTGCGGCGCTGGCGCAACCAGCCTCTACCTCCCGCCCGCTGGAGCATGGGTAGATTTACTCCCTTTGTCGACACCGTCTCCATTCTGGTTCTGATTATCATCTGGGTCTTTAGCTTCTTCCCTCTAACCGAGAAGGTCAATCCAACCTCAATGAATTGGAGCGTGGCAATCTTCGGAGGCGTCATTCTGCTCTCTCTGGTGTATTACCAGTTGCATGCAAAAACGGTATATAAAGGGCCGGTGACAAGAGTGAATGTGATGGCCGAATGATGATCCTAAGGCCAAGTATGGACTATGAAATTTTTCCTGCCTGCCTTCACTATAGGATGATTGAGTTGCATAGTGAATCGATCTGATATCAATCGCGCTCTGGGTTTACTCTATGTACTCGAGATCCAATTTGATAATAGGGGTCGACCAGTAATTCTGGCTATTCAGTGAAGAGTCGGCGAGTATTGGTAAAACAATGTTATCAGGAAGTGCGCAGTGTCAAGGGGGAGAATTGCTTGTTATTGCCTGAGGCATCAAGTCTTGTCTCCTGGGCACGTGGTCTGCTCTCGCGGGCGCCGTCTCAGTTTCTCCCAGCATCAACTGGCAGAATTGACATTTAGCCGTCAACCATCCATAATTCGTCAATTTGCCCTTTAATGGCTGGCAGAAGTCCCGGTGACATCCCTCGGAGCCTCCGCTTGCCTCGCAGACGCGATGGCTGCTCCGAATGCCGACGCAAAAAAGTGAAAGTATGTGCATATGACTCCCCTCAAATGGCTGCTCTCGCTCATCTACAATAGTGTGACCTCCGGAGGCCAGTGTGCTCTAGATGCATCCGATTCCCTAAAGAGTGCAGGTATGACTCCAGCTTTGTCGCTGTTTGGAGTCACTGTAGAAAATCATCTCCAGTGCGTGGCGAGTTGAGAAACCCATCAACAGCCGAACGGAGCGTCGTACCACTCCAAGCATCGCTCAATCCATTGGAGTGTCTGACACCTCCCGACTCTCACTTTTTCATGCATCACTTTGCTACTCAGACAATTCGAGTTCTTTTCCCTCTTGCCCCGCCTGTCTTTGGTCAGACGTTGGTGGCCACTGCGATGGAAACGCCGCATCTTCTGCACGCACTTCTTGCAGCTTCGTGCAGTCATCACGCTCGACTTATCCAGGAACCTTCAGCTAGTCAACTGACAATATTAAAATTCACTGACCTCGCAGTTACGGGTCTGCGTGCTGCATTGGCTGATCCTGCCGAGACTCTCAAGCCTGAAACAGCCATGACAGCGATGGTTTTATGTACCAATGATGTGTGTAATGGCAATGCTCGAACTTGGAAGGTCCATTTGTCTGGAGTAATGAAATTACTCACGGCCTTACTTGAGAGGCAGAGGGCAGCTGACGGTGATACTGACCCGTTTTCTTTGTGTCTTCTCAAATGGTTCGCTACTCTCGACATCCTGGCAGGCCTCTCAGGTACACATGAGGGATGTGTCAATGATGGGCAGTACTGGAACCTGACTCGGAATCCTAATGGCGGCAATGGACACGTTGATGAGATCTGTGGCTACTCAACCCAGCTAATGCCTCTGCTGGCGCGAATCGGACAGTTGGCGCGGCGGAACGTGCATGAGCAGTCAATATTAGAAACCTTTACTGAGCCATCCTCTGCCCTGTCCGAGGAATTGACAGATGACGCGCAGGATCTGGAGAGGAGAATACTCTCCATTGCCAACCAGGCCCCATCGGCCGCCACCCTCGCCTCCCATGATCAAGTTCTTGCATCTGAACTGCACAACACACACCTCGCCTTCATCCACTCCGCACTTTTGCATCTATATCGCCGAGTCGAACTGCTTCCAAAAAGTCATGCCAAGGTCAGGGCGCAAGTTACGGCCATTATCGACAACGTTCAGGGAGTCAGACCATTCTCTCCGGCAAATGTCCTCATCCTGTGGCCCATTTTTAGCGCCGGTTGTGAGACAGATGATCCTCACGAACGCCAATATATTCTAGTTAGGATGGTGAACATGCAGACCATGGGTATGGGGAACTTTACTAGAGCAAGGGACGCTCTTGTTCGTTATTGGGAGTCGGGCGCATCCTCGCGCTGGGACGTCTACTTTGCACAGTCTGGGCTGGAACTTGTTCTCTTTTGAATACACTCTATACTGCGTTCGTCTCAGCATCTCTCTGGGTAAACCACAGACAACGGATATTATTTCTAGCGACATCGTGATGATTTCAATACTTGATGCAAGTACATGGATTTGTCATTCTTGTTGCGACTATCAGTTGACAGTTGCGTCTATCTTCTTCACGGCTCCTCAAACGGCCACTGGCAGAGAGTGATAAGCATCGGCCATGAATTTCCGCAACGCTTCCAGACCATCAATCAAGACCTGACGTTCGCATACATACCCGATGCGGACATAGCCCTTGAAGGTTGAGCCTTCTCCGAAGCACCTGCTGCCTGGCACGAACATCACTCCATACTTCTCTTGCAAACGCTTGCAGAACTCCACATCATCAATCGCAAGGTTGTCCTTATTCACGAACTTGATGAAAGCTGTGGTGCCTGCATGTGGTCGGACCCATCGGGCAGCCCCGGCGAATTCCTTGATGAAGCTATCGAGGAGATCCAGATTGCCTCTTGCCAGGTCAAGGTTACGCTTGATGATATTATTCACCGTTGGCTCTGACAATGCGCATGCAGCAATCCGGTCATCGATCTGGCTGACCGAAATCAAAGTGTAGTCGCGAGCTGTCGCACACTGCTCTATGATTTCCCGGCTTCTGGATGCAATCCAACCAAGTCGAATCCCGGCCAAACTGAAAGCCTTGCTCATTGAGCTAGTGGCGACGGTCTTCTCATAATTGAAGGAGAGTATGGAAGGCGGCTCTTCCTGCCCCTCCTGCAGGGAGTGGAAAAGCGGCCGATATACCTCATCACTATGAATGATGATGCCATGCTCGCGCGCAATATTCACAATCTCCTGCAGCACATCACGGCTCAGGACAGCACCGGTCGGATTCTGAGGATTGCTGTGAATTCGTCAGGCCCAGCTTCAATTCCTCGGAGTAGCTTGGTGGCTGCTAGAGTACTCACTTAATGATGATGACTTTGGTATTCGGTCTGATCAGCGATCTCAGGTCGTCCAAGTTGACCCGCCATCCGTTCTGCTCGTCTGCCCTCCAAAGGCTGACCTCGGCGCCGAAGGACTCGGGAACGGAGTAGAGCTGCTGGTAGGTGGGATAGTGGCAGATGACATGGTCACCCGGAGCAACATTGGTATATAGAGCTAGAAAGTTGGCTTGGATGGCGCCATTCGTGACAAGGATGTTGTCTTTTGGAAATGGCTCAGATTGGTCGTCGCGATACAGGTTGGCGATGTTGGAGCGCAAGGTATCACTGCCCTGGATTGCCCCATAGGTCTGCTTCTGGGAAAAGTCGATAAGGCTAGCTCTGTCCTTGTTCCCCGCGAAGGCCAAAATATCGTCCAGTGAGACGGAGGCACAGCAGGTCTCAGCGAGATTATGAGTTGCCCATGTCTCATGCTCGTCCATCCACTGTGACAGTCAGCCATCAACTCCTGCGGCCTGGCATTGATTTACTTGCCTTTTCTACAGCGAAGTCTTTGATGTGCCCCATTGTGTTGCTGTCTTATACGGGATTATGAGGTACAATTGACTCTGGAGGAAGGAGGAGGAAGAAGATGGAAGGAAAGAAGGAAGAAGAGTTTATATCTGTAAGCAGCTCCAATGGTCCCAAGGACATACGGAGAACCCGTCGTTTGGTACCTCCCGTCGGATCCATTGCTTGGCATGCACTGATTGGTTGAATCGCCTTGATTACCCAAAACGGAAATCCTGTATCCCCACGTAAGAGAGAGCCAATCCCAACTTCGTCATCAGTATATAAATGGGTCAGAGCCGTTGTTGGTCTTCGTGTTCAACAAGTTCTGCCAACCTCATTGATCTTCGATGTCTTCAACACCTTGTATCGATTTGTTGAAAGGGTCGCCCGCCACGGCGCTTCTTCCCACCCAGCGCCTAAGCGATGCTGCGGTATCAGCCTTATCGAAGCCGGAAGTTTTCGTAACCGGCTTGGACTATGGGCCGGATGAAGGTCACCTTCCACTCAGGACTCACCTTGCCGAGTGGCTGACGAGATATTACAAACCCCCTCTGCCGATTCAAGCGGGTCGCATCTGCATAACCGGAGGAGCGAGCCAGAACTTGTCGAATATCCTGCAAGTTTTTACTGATCCATCGCAGACAAGGTACATATGGATGCCACAGGCGACTTATCATCTTGCATTCAGGATGTTTGAGGATGCAGGGTTCTACCGGAGGTTAAGAGCTGTTCCTGAGGATGAGGAGGGGATGGATATGGAGTTTCTTGAACATGCTCTCGCTAATGATGAGGCAGTCGCAGAGAAGGTGAGCTGAAGAAAGCATTGCAAAAGCTACCAATGCTAAGTTTTTAAAGGTAGAAGGATACAAGCGTCCAGAGCGCTACAGGAAGATATATAGCCACGTCATCTACTGCGTGCCTAACTTCTCCAATCCCACAGGAGTCACCATGTCTCTTAGGACGCGAGAGGCTCTCGTTCGTTTGGCTCGCAAATTCAATGCTCTAGTAATTTGCGACGACGTTTACGACTTTCTGCACTGGTCTGCCGCTCATTCTCCAGATAATGGAGATTCATGGAGATCCACACTCCCTCGCGTCCTGGATCTAGATCGCACACTTGATGGTGGACCACGGGATATCTTCGGTAACGTCGTCAGTAATGGGACGTTTAGCAAGATCGTTGCCCCTGGCTGTCGTGTTGGATGGGCCGAGGGAGAGCCTCAATTAGTTTATGGCTTGTCACAAGTGTAAGTCCGCTCACCAACTATGACTGTCCTGGGCTAAACGGGAATCACTCAGTGGCTCTACAGTGTCAGGCGGCCCTCCATCCCAACTCATGTCGACCTTCATTGATGAAATGCTACAAGATGATTTTGTCACGAAGCATATAAGAGAGGTGTTAATCCCAGCATACTCTCGCCGACATTCCATTATGGTATCGGCGGTCAAGGAGAGACTGTCTCCTCTTGGGGTCGAGATCCATAGGGAAGCAAGTGACGCATTGCATGCTGGAGGCCTTTTTGTTTGGATCAGATTACCCCAGCCACTCACTGCTTGCAATGTCACGGAAAGAGCACTGCAGGAGGAGAATTTGATTGTCGGCAATGGCGACATTTTCATCGTCCCTGGGGATCAACCGTCATCGTCTCAAGATCAATGTTTGAGACTTTGCTTCGCGTGGGAAAACGAAAAGGACTTGCCGGAGGGAATCAGGAGGTTGGAGAAGGTGCTGACCAGGATGCTCAACGAAGTAAATAGCTGAGTATTTGGGGTAGAAGTCCACGAATAGACGGAGCCATCGTAGTCTAGGAAACGCCAGGCCATGTATAATCTCATTGCCATCGTCATTTCCATCCATGACCGCATGAAGAAACGCTCTTTCTACGAAATTGGCGTAGACTGGCGACGATCTGGTGTACTAGGCTGCAAATAACCAGGGAGATTATGCCACCACATGGGTGGATGGAGATCCCTCCAGACGATGCACATCGCTTTGTGATACCAGGTTCTATTGACTAGACCACAGCACAGAAGGGTATATTCTCTTGAGCATGATATCGTTTTGTTCCGCTTCGCGTCGTAGAAGCTGTCGTAGTTGTATGGCTCTTCCCCTGCCCACGCGATGATAGAACGGCGGATTTCCGGGAGAAGCAGGACGCGCTGGGTGGCTATCATAGTGAACCGATAGATTGTATTTGTACTTTAAGTTCGAAAGTGCATGGTATATCACCATGGATGTATAGAGGTAGTCTCACTGATTGATCTTTACCTCTATAGCGCATGCTTTGTAACTCATCAGCCTAATGCTTCCCCGGGCTTAAGGAGAGGCAGCCAGCACTACCTCAATGAATACAGTCTAGTTGTGCAGAGAATGTAAGATAAAGCAAGGAAACTCCATTTATGATAGTTTGCAGTGGATATATGCGCAATAGAATCTCACTAGTCGTACGTCTGTTTTCAAGCAATGTATACAAATCCCCTGACAATGCAGACGTTGCCAAAACTCAGCGAGGCAACTCCATGTTCACACCTATTTATATCTTCCAGGTGTTTAAGCGGAAGTATCTCTCCAGAAAACACGCCCCTCCATAATCCGACGGGCTGTTCGGTAGACCGTCGCACAGCCTAAACGACCGCTGGGGTCGAAATCTGCGCTGACCAGCAGATTACCACTGGCATGGCCTAAAGTAATGCCCGCCGAATCGACTGGTTTGTCGCTTACCACGTCGGCCACAACAGTGCCGGACACTCTGGCAGCCGTCGCAAGAGCCAAAGCGACGGTGATGGGAACGGCTTTATGCGGCTGGCCGACGGAGAGAGCGCGAACCACCAGATCGACATCCTTTGACGTCTGCATCATTCCAGACGTATAGGAATCCGATGGCGATGAAACGAGGCAGATCTTGGGAACACTTCCAGGCACCTCTTTCGGTGTTTCAGCCAGTCCCATCTTGACGCCAGCTTGTCGACGGATCGAATCCAACTGTGAGAGTAAAGTAGGATGCGCGTCGATCTCATCCGGTGTCAGATTTCCTGGGACTCCCAGGTCAGAAGCACGCACGAAAACGCACGGATTGCCCACATCGATACATGATGCGGGAATGCCGTCAAGGCAATCGACAACCTTCCCAGTTGGCAGCAATTTGCCCGTCCTTGAGCCTGCAGGGTCAATGAAATCGAGCTGTATTCGAGCGCCTGTACCAGCCACGCCATCAATAGCAAAATCCCCAGCTGCTGCTGCCTCCCCGTCCACTACGGGGAACGTGGATCGGATGACCTTTCCCGTGTTGGTATTGAATATTCGGACAGAGACAACGTCATTGGCGTCGCCAGCCACGGAAAAGAGACCAGCATCGACTGCATATGGCCCAACCGCACTAATCATGTTCCCACAGTTGCTAGAATAATCAACATCCATGTTCTTCACCCCCAGCGAAACAAAGGTGTACTCAACATCAGCATCCGGCCGGTCGGATTTGCTGACCACGCACACCTTGGACAGACTGGAGATGCCACCTCCCATTCCGTCTAGCTGGCGTCCATATGGATCGGGACTACCGATGGTACCGCGGAAAATATCATCCCACTGCTGCCGTTCCAACGGTAGATCCTCTTTTCGGAAGAAGATAGCGCGCGACGTCCCCCCGCGGTAATACGCTGCTGGAATGCTGTTTTGCTTTTTGGATAATGAAGCTATGCTGGAGGTGAAATGTCGGTGCATTTCTACATTCTGGTTGCGTAGTTTAGAGGGATGAAATAGCCGTCCGAGGGGTTTAGACAGCATCATAAATCAGGTGCAGAGGGCTGTTTAATCCCCATCAAAAGGCACAAAAGTTTATTGGATAGACGGACTAAAACGAGTAGTCGAGCGATATTCCCGTAACGTGTTTGATCTCCAATGGCTGTAGCAAATAAATGGTGGGAAGTTCCTAGAGCAGGGCCGCTGCGATAGAAAAGAGTCAAGACGGATGCGGAGGGAATCCTCCGATGTCGGCACTTTACCGTGTCGTGTCTCTGCCGGTATTACAGACATCTAGGGTCATATATGAAAGTTCCGTTTTTCTAATTACTTTCACAATGGAAGAATCCTGTTGACTCGACAGAATGTATATATTCTGGACAAGATGTGAACAGGCATCTAAAGGCATGCCGCAGGAGCTAAGAATCAGCCCCATGGCACACTATCGGTCTATCCTCGGATAGCTCCCACACGGGTCGGCCCTGCTGGACCGACGGGTTGGCCATACTCATCGTACCCTTCTTCTTCATATTCCTCAAATTCATCGTAGTCCTCCTCGTAAGCAAAGTGAGCCTCTTTGCTAGCAGCGACGTTCCACGCCGGCGATTGCTGCTCTGACCGCCGTTGAGGTGGCCGAGGTCTATCGGAGTGCGCGCCCTGACCGAACCGTCGATCATAGGATGGTACTTCTGCTCCAGTCATGGGTTTCGCTCGACCTCCTTGCTGCTGAGACAGTGGAGCCTTGAACGGCGGCTGGTACTCCGGGACAGGAGATCGTTCTCTTTGGACACCCCGTCCACCCTGTGGCATACTGCCTCTGAATGCTCCTCCCCGTGGACCGCCCCTGCCCCTCATCGACCCCCGGGACGAAGGGCCGTATCCCCGGCGTTGAGGCTGATGACCCATAGGATGATAAATGGGGCCATCGTCCCACTCGTCCGGATTGTAATCATCGGCTCGCAAGCTCCAGTTGAATGCCTGCTCCTCTTCCGTCTCGCCTGTGGTCTCCCAAAGGTAATTATCAAATCGTCGGATGGTGTCTGCGACGAGAAGGAAATGCCGGTAGTCCAGGACCGGATTGGTCACAGTGAAATCAACCTGTTTCCCTTCGTCGCTATCTGTATCTCCTTCCTCTTCCGATTCCTTCTGCCACGTGTCCGGCCCGTTTTGAATATCGAAATGGGCAAACGAATAGGCGATCTGGAACGCATTACGAATCTGTCGACCGTTCCATCGGTGCTGCACATGGCTGTCATAGTGCCACGCAGCATAGTGCATAATACTCTTCTCGTCGATATCCAGAATCGGTCCTTGAGGGCTATCGGGATCCGAGGTGCGTTGTCGGTCTTTCTCCGCTTCGACCTTGCGCAGCTTGCGGATATTGTTCCTGAAGATGGCGAGTGTCTGCTCTCTGTCGAGCGGCCGATAGTACAAACTGACGTGGATCCTCGACTTGAAGGCCTCGTCGATGATACCTACCCGGTTCGTGGTGAGGAACAGAATCCCGCTGTAATACTCCAGCATCCGAAGGAAAACTATCGACATCTTCATGAATGTGAGACTCACAGACATACTTTTAGAGATCACATACCTGATACGAGAGCATTGCGGACAAGGTCACTCAAATTTCGACGAGTTAAGAAGATGTCGGCTTCGTCAAGCAAGAGCACGCAGTCCCACCGATGAGCTAGCCGGAAGATTTCCTTGAGATTTGTCTCCACGTCCTGGGCCTGGAATCCAAGATCCCCACAAGTGATGGAAAAGAGAGGCTTCTTGTTTGCCTGGGCTACAGCCTCTGCCGTGGCTGTCTTGCCCACTCCTGGCGCGCCATGTAGGAGAATCACCAGCCCCGAGCCCTTGCCCCGAATTAGGTCCAGGTTCAGCCTCTGCTTCTGGAAGTGCGTCTTGACCAAAGCCCGGACCATCCGCTTGTGCTCCTCATTGATTCGCAGGTTCTTGAAGACATTGTCTGAGGGAGGGATTGGCTGCAAATATTTCACGTCCAGACGCACGAACCGCCGGTCTCGAAAGGCGTAGGCAATAACGCGACCTGGCAGCAGAACAAGATCTTCAGGATCAATTTGCATCGCATTACCTGCCATGTATGACCGGAGGAAGTTGTTGGTTTCGATGTCATGGTTACTGATGATCCCAGCAAAGTCTTCGTAAAGCTGCAAGCAGTCGCTCTCCTCCTTCACGAGCTCAAAACCTGGCTCACATGCCTTGCCATGGCCTTTGTCTGCGGCTTCGCCTTCTGACCCTTCCTCGTCTTCGCTGGACCACTGATACCAATGGTTGATGGCGACGTTGTCTTCTCCCTCGGGCCAGTCATTGGCTGACCATCCAGTCAGGGTCTGGTCGGATTTCGAGGCGAGATCGCTGTCCGACTTGTGCCCCTCGACAAAGTCAATCATCACCTGGCCCTCGATATGTTCGGAATTCCCTCGATCCTGCAACTGAGGATTCTGCGTGGGCTCGTCCGTCAGAGTCCACCCCTCGTAGTACAGATGCTTCTCCATTAGTGCCTTTTGGAACAGCTGTCCCACCTCCCGGCGGCTCTCGAGCAGCTTCTCCGCATCCTTGTGAAAGCGCAGGGGGTAGATCTGCAGCGTGGTGATGTCCCTTAGCCCCTCATACGCCTTGATACTGAACCTCCTAGTGTAAGGCTCATACGACACCCCATTAAAATCGATATAGTAGCTCCAGAGATCCAGTTCCTGGCCGGTGGCCGCAGACATATCGCAATTATGCACTTCCTGAAACTGGTCGCGGCTGATTGTGTGCAGCCGCCAGATATTCTGCGACATGGGAAGGGGTTCCGGCCAGATTTGGTCCTGGGTTGTTTCCGAGGGTGATGGCACGTAGAGCAGTTCGCCAGGCTGGTATGACATCCACAGGTCCGCAAAAGCGATCTTACGATGCGTTGTGCCGGCAGCTCGCTTCCACAAGGGGACAATCTCAGTATCCATAAAGTCGACAAACAGGCGAACGTGGCGCAGCGCGGTCACGGAATCTGCGATGGGGCCGATTACCGACTCGGCCGGCGTCCTGATTCGAAAGCTCTCATCCTCTGGTTCGGAAATATCTTTATGGCTGGATGAGTTAAATTTGGCGGTCCATTGTGTCGCGTCGATCGGGTCTTGATGTGATTCATCGACATTGTCGCCCCAGCGTGACTCCAGAAGCGACAGACACTCTTTCATCTCTGGAAGATAGTAGTAAAATGTTGTAAAAGGCCGGAAGAAGACGCGGGGGCCTCGCTTGGCCCACAGATCTCGATGGCCGGTCAGCCGGGAAAGCAGGAGGAGAAGCTCCGGCGATTGTATTCGAATCCTCTGGATCCAGGTTCCCTCGTTCTCCAACTCGACCGGCGTTTCTGGGTATATAAACCCCAGTCGACGACGATTGTTCTCATGCCATACCTCGTTGTAGATGCTGTGGTGACCTTGGAGGACCTCAATGATAGCCAGCCCATCGTCGAGAGAATACCGGTTTTTGAAGTGATGGTAGTCCAGGGTTTGGACTTCTACCTTCCACGGCATCTGCTGGCGTTTCTTCTCCCATTTTTCCTGCCTTTCTTTCTTTATCTGCTCATCTTCTTCAAAACTCAAGTCATCAGCCAGGATCCTTTGCGTCGGCCGCCTGCGTAAGAGCCTCTGGGGTCCTGGGGAGAGCTCCCTGCCAGGTGCGTCGGCTGCGGCCATCTTTTCCGATTCTAAAATAAATTCTCATGACAGGGAAACCGCACGCATAATCACAGGCTTGCGTGAATATAAAGGAGAATTCGAGCCCGGCTCACTCCTTCTTCACAGAATCCTGTTAGCCGCTCAAATTCTGTTGGTCAGCTTTGCGGGCTGACGGGCAGCATGTGGCGCGCTAAAAGGGGGGCTGATTCTTGCTAGTGTAAATTCGCGAGGCTGACAGGTTATTTTGAAGCTATCATTGGCGTGAATTGCTGCCGAGCCATGATATGAAACGAGCTGAAATGCATGTTGCAGCTCTTTAGATGGCGGAGCGCCAATCGTCCCAGTCCACGTCGGCTTACGCGCGGCGAGGTCTCGATCCTCATAAGCACCATGTTGTCCATGTATCTATATGATGATGACTCCGCACCCCGCAGGCCACCATTTGAACAGTCATCCATGGTCAACTCAGCTTGGGAGTCTCGATCATGACGCCGAGGGCCGGAGATCCAGTCGAGAGCAGGTTAGCCGCGCATGCTGCCGCTTTTATCAGTGCCGAAGGTCCTGATATCCATATTGCAATGGCGGGGTCCTCGAGGTATGATGATGATGAGCACCAATTTGTGCCGCCGAACTTTCACAAGTGAGTGTTTGATTGTAGAATGGGCAGAATTCGTTATCGTCAATGCCTTGTAAGTTTGAAAAGAAAAGGCTAATAGACTCGCACAGGTCGCTTGAAGAACTTCTGAAACGCTACCTGCCCGAGAATTTGGGCTTGCAGTTCCAAGAAGACGCAAAGCAACTTGATGAGTTAGCCGACAAGCTCGCAAATACTGAGGCTCGATACACGGACCGCCAAAAGACGTTCTGGCATTCGCTATGGTACCATGTGGGCGATACCAAAGATACTCTGGATGCATGGGTTGCCCTCATTCCCAATGAGTATGGGTTGGCAGTCGTCAAGACTGGGCTGGCAGTGGTTTTCAAGGTATGCCTTGCAGCCTGGTCAACGTCCCTATGCTAAAATTGTTTAGCTGGCAGAAAAATCTGCAGAGAGACGACAAAAGATCGAAAGGACGTTCGTAGCTATCCGAGAAGCACTTACTCGGGCCGATCCGGCAAAGAGGAGCTTTCGGAGTAACGAGGGGATCTGCGTTTCTGCGGACCATTTGAACCAGTCTATCGTGGAGTGCATCGAGGATATGATATTATTGACCTCTAAAGAGAAGACCTCGTGGAGACAGAAACTGGCCACTGCTCCCAAGTTCAGGCATCGAACGCCACCACCGGATCCTGACGTGATTCTGGGCAAGTTAGAAGAGGCTCGGAAGGAATTCGAGCGAGTGATCGATCTGGTACGGGACAATGTCATCGAAGGTACAGGGCTTCTGACTCAGTCAATGGCGATGAGATTGCCCGGCATGCATCGCAATGTTCTGGAGACAAATGAGAGCCTCAGGGTGCTCAGTGAGAGGCAGGATGAGCGGGATAAGGATTACAAAAGGGGCTATGAGGCTTTTTACAGCATGCTCCATCAAATTAGGGCAGATACACAGAATATCGTTGCAAGGGAGAACAATAGGCAGAACAGCCTGGGAATAAGGGAGCAAGAGACTGGTCAGGTTATAACAAGAAATGAAGTCCTCCAGATTTTACTGGAGTCCAAGAGTAGGGCGGACTATTCCATGTTTTGAGACCATATCACTGACCGTGGGGAACAATAGGACAGCGAACCGAGATTGAAAGGCTGCGGCGAGAGATTCGCTACACCCGCAAGTCCAGACAGCTCATCAAGGGTGATCAACTCCTCTACATCCTCACAGGGCTGCCAATTTCCGACAATTGCAAGCTAGCAGACCTAAGACAAATGCTCCAACGACCAAACGATGACCTGCAAAAGTGCCTTTTGTACAAGGGCAAGCTGAATACAGAGACTCAGGGGCAAGTGCAAGAGTCCGTGTTGAGAAACAACCGAGTTCTGGGATGGTTAAATCGCCCAGAATCCGATCTTGTGCTCGTTGATGCAAATATCGACGACCCCGGCATGCCCAAGACAACGCCTATGTCCGTATTCTCTGCCACACTGGTTACCAGTATGGTCACTGCACATCCGGAGGATGTCGTCGTTTTCCATTTCTGCGGCCAACACTCCTTACCTAAGGACGCATGGTACGGTCCAAATGGACTGGTTCGCTTTCTGGCAATACAGTTGCTGGTGAGGCTGCTGGAGATGAAGCGCTGTGACCTCGACTGTATCGACAGTTGGGACTTCGTCGAAGGGCTCGAGAACCACGACTTGTCGTGTCTATGCCATTTGCTGTACCATCTTATAGCACAGTTTTCCGCACAGACTACTGTCTACTGTGTCGTCGATACTATCTCTCTCTTTGACAACCCCAGGACGATGCCAGATTTGAAGGTCGTAATGGACTGCTTCCACGGCATTGTTAGCGACACCTCACTGAGCCCAGCAGTGAAGATTTTACTCACAAACCCGATGCACAGCAAGAGAACGATGAAGCAATTGCCAATTTTCCAGGATGACCCAACCCGCCTTGTCAATTTGATCCCAAATACTCTTACATCGGCAGTGCCAATATCGGATCGAGTAGTTGGAAGGACCCTTTCACGACAGTCTCCAACCTCCAGGTACCGAATGCGGGGCAGATATGGAGCCGAATTCGACAGCACCTGGTGACGGCGGACACAACAATCCCAAGCGCTGGAAAACACACTAGAGGAAGCCTTTAAGCTCGATGACTGTCCTCTGCACGCAGCGACCTTCTGCTCTCAACATCCGCTAAGCGCTCCCTGAGTGTGTATATTTCATCATCCAATTCCTGGGTTGAGACAACATGATACTTCCATCTCAGGATGAACGCTGAAATGAGCAACAGCCCAATGGAAACCAGGTACGACCATTGCCCGACCTGCTGAGGATTCTCTTGCGACGGTCCGTCGTTGTAAATGTACCACTCAATCCAGACGACGAACGCGATCAGTGTCAACGGGCTGATGATGATGCTCACTAGCAGTCCAATGAGAATGAGCGAGTCTGCCAATAGACGGAGGAATTCTTTGGCGAAGCGCCTGCTTAGGACAGATCGCAACCGGCGCCAATTAGAGCTCTTGCGTGATAGGGAATCGTTCTGGCATGCAAGTTCCTTCAATAGACAGAATCCTTCCCCGAAGCTGGTCCATATGGCCTTGCGTTCTCTCCAAACAACCATCATCTGAACGGACGGGATTCGAGAACTGTAGGGGAAGAACCTTGAGACAAGCAGAAGGATGTTCAGGATGACAGTGACGCCAAGGAGACTGTATATGTAACGCCGTGAATATATAAACTTGTTCCAGAACGAGTGCGGATGGTCCAGCTCCGAGCGACTGGTCGCAACCCACACATTTAAAGATGTCTGCTGGCGCAGAATCTGACTGGAGTTGAAGCAAGGGTTGAAGCAGATGTCACCGAGTTGGCTCCAGAGTGTGATATTGGAGAATATGCTCCAGACACTATTGTTCCAAGTGGATGTTCGCCACGAGGCTTGCCACCCATCGCTGGATGATTCGTCGAACGGGGGCAGGTCAGGATAGCAAAACATGTATTGGGTCGGTGTATTTTTTGCAGTACTTGAGTAGATCAACGCGCAAATGGAACCAGCGAACATGAGGATATTCCAGAGGTAGAAAAGGATAACTCGGATGCGCTCCTGCGAGAGAACGCGGGACCAGCATTGCAAGGGCAGAAACACTAGATAGCCTGTGATTACAATCGCATTGACTGCGTCGGCATCCAACTCCACAGCGGCTGGCTGGACGATCACATAGTCTCTCTCCGTGATGAGCTGAGGAAAACTACCCCAGAGACTGGTATTCCTGGGGAGATATGGGATTGTAACCGGGCCGGGGTCTACGGGCGACGAGGGACTCGAAACAAGGATGAACGCCTGGATGGCGGCGACTCCTGCGTATGTTGCTGCAGCGCCTAGGAAGACGTCGGTCAACCATCCGGTCCATCGTGTCACGCAGGTAGCCAGAAGAAGAGCATAGAAGAGGTAACGCGGACAGGAATCATAACTAGTGCTAATGGGATAGAAACAGAATGCTTCCTGGGCGACAAATAGAGGACCTTGCGCGCTCATTCTGAACACGCAGTGCAAAGAGCCAGCAGAGAGTGATGTATTTCCAAGACCTCATTCTCTATTTTCAGACTTTCCACATCATGTACTCTAAAGAGGTGGGCAATCATTTTTAACTTTTCAACAATGTGGAGAATTTCGCGAGTGTGGGGATGGCCTCAGTTCAATGACATCAGACATTCCCCCCATTACGGTCAATATTGAATTTCCTGTTTCTTTTAAACGATCCATGGATTACGGTACTCTAAAAAGCCCTAAACTTTAAAGATACCCATGACAGGGACAAACATTTGGCGTGCTGTTGATCCTCCACTTGGACATCGGCATGGATACTGGATGATGACACCCGGGCTCCTAGGCAGTATAGCTTCCAGGCGATGACAGGTTGTCAATACGACCGAGCAGGAATTCCAATTGACGGTAAGCTGCTCCGGGTGTATATTGTGGAATCTCTGTTGCGGTGTCAGCACGAAACATGTATCATAGATAATTCTCTTACCATGGCCAGCCAAGTAGACTGTTGAGAAGGTCAGGCCGCGCTCAGTGTGCGCTGTACCCAAATACCCAGCCCCCGCGTCCAAAAGGTATGGATTCGGCGCAGTAGATGTCCAGAGCTCTGCAAGCCCATAATGATAGGGAACATAGAGGGGCTCTACGGGCGGGTGCTGAAAGCCTTGTGCACCGTTCCACGTCATATTCTGAATCGTGGCAAGAGACCCGTTGACGAATAGCAGATAATCAAGCCATCCATGTCCGATAAGGACGTTATTGGTACGCTCAATCACACTAGGGAGAGGACCAAGGGCGCTGGGGACAGATTGATCGCCTTTAGCGAAGATCGTGGTTTCCCCACAGACGGAGTAGTCCGTCAGAGGGACATGAAGGGCCTTTTGAACATCCGAGCGATTGAAATAATTATTGGGACCTCCGGCCAGCGAGGGGAAACCCATCTCGTCCCATAGGTACGGACAAAAGTCAGTGAGATGGTAGAAGTTGAAGCAAGGATTGACGTAGTAGGCCGCCTGAACGATTTCATCCCAGAGAGCGCAGTTGTTCTTGGATGGGTCTGGGGCGACAGGGAATTTCTTTGGGGGTGGGTAGGTAATAGCCTCATCCAGAAACTTGTTGTATCCGCATTCCTCAGCACGTTTGTTGATATGCTTGACGAAAGTGTCATTGAGAGAGAAGACGTTCAGGTACTGGTTCAGGTGGCTGACAGCGGGGGCTACTCGATATGTTAGCCTTGAAAATAATGGGCAGAAATGACGGAAGATGTGCATACCATATATCATCACAGAATCGTCGTTGATGGACGGATCGTTGATCTGGATGCCCTTCACATTGAAGTACTTTGTATCTTTCTCGTCCAGCATGGCCGAGGCAATGTAGGGAATATACTGTCCAGCATAGCTTTCTCCAGTAATATACACCTTACGGCCATGCAGATTAAAGGTATCAACGAAGTGCTTGAACCAGCTCTTAAACTGCCTTGCAACATCCTCCTCATTGTTGACTGTGGAGGGCCCCGGGGAGAAGCCAGTCCCGGCCGGTTGATCCACATAGACCATGTTGGTCAGGTTAGTCCACGAGTATGGATTGCGGACAGGCTTGTACGTGCCAGACTGCCAAAGAAAAGGACCATTTTCCTGCAGCAATCCATCGAGAGAACTACACCCAGGGCCCCCATTCAACCAGATGGTGATCTACCGACCGTCAGTCAGGAGCGCCAATTTTTATTGCGGGATCTGCATGTACCTCGTCATGCGCTTTGGGGTTCGGAGAGGGGAAGAACCAGAAGAATAGGCTGGAATTCCCAGCTGGCGTGTTGGGAAGAGTGCCGGCATAAGATTCACCCACGTCGAAGTCCACCTCGGGAATGCCCGTGCCATTTACCAGAAATCCTAACAATCATTAGACCAGGAGACGTGTAGGTAAATTAAACGTACGCTCCGTCTTCTTATTAAGATACTTATAGCCTCCGTCATCTGCGACAGTGGCAGCGCGGGGCTTTAGATGGCCATGATCTACCTTGATTGGTCTGACTGCTTTGCGATGAGGATTTTCCAGGGCCAGGGCGGTGCTAGCCACGAGCAGGGTGATGGCACTGACTGCGAAATGCATTCTGGCGTGATGGACAAACCAACAGCAGTTACTCTTGGGGAAAGTGCATGCTTTTTATTTGCGAGCAATATGCGTATCCCCCTCCTATTGGGGAACACGGACTCCAAGAAATGTGGAGTAAAAGCTTCGCCCCGCTTGGGAAGCTTGTACGATAGATTACGATCTTCCCTGTGTGACTGGGTGAGCCAATTCTGTAATCGTGATACCATCAGAAGGATTTACTAGTCTTCTTAATGTTACACCTGATGCTCTGAACGGACCCATATTCCTGTGCTAACCCACTGCCCTCCGCCGGACGTCCGACTTCTCGATGGACCTGGGAGTGGGATTGATTATTGCACGATATTGAACCAATAGAATACCTGCTGCTGCCTTGGATGCAGGGAACGAGATATATTCCTCTGCACAGTGGACTTGAATGCATTATAAAGCAGTGTTGATGCTCAGGATTACACTGAATGGATAATTGTACTTAATGTGCTAGCATTACAGCATAGCTGGTCTCATAGCTGCTCTCATAGCTGCTCTCATAGCCTGCCAGCTTGAAGCAGTCCATAGATTATCGATCAAGGACTGGAGATTCAAGCCATTATTATTGACCTTTTCCTCAGAGTGGTACATGAAGTACAACTCTCGTTGATCTCATATATTTTCTAAACGAGGCGGCTTTGCATTATCCCAAGTAATATATATTTTCGTTCCTGGTCGATCCAGTCGGCCATTTCCTATTGGGGTATCATTGGCCACATGGAACTGCAGAATTTGATAAATAAGCCAGAGTGAGAACTCGAAGCTGCCCTGGACTCATTAGATTTGGAGGACAGAGTAGGGACTCTCATAGGAGGCGTCATTGCCGTAAGTTTGCATCCGATTCATGAGGGATTTGTTGCTGCCTGTGGCCGCTCAACCAATCAGACAGAAGCATCGGAACTTCGGAAGCCGGCAGGTGGACATTTGCTGCCTCAGGTTCTCCTCCCGGCTCGGGCGGGTATTCCCGTATTCCCACCTCCCAAACCCAAAACTCCATCCATCGTCCATCACTTTGCTTATCCATCACCACGGCATCTGATATCTCTCCTCCACAATCTCGGTTAGTTTCCCATCATGCCCCGATGGAAACGCAAACAGAAACCTGTGGCCAGTGCGACTGGCCCGCAAGCTGTGTCGATAACAGCAGGCGAGAACGGACGGAGCACATCGGAAACTCGCTCGATCGCCCTGACCTCTCTTCGAGCAGTCTCCGGTGAGATCTACAATGCAACCGAAGCGCAGAGTCTCGCAAAGCAGCACGCTGAGTTTGGTCCCCTCGGCGACCCGTCGCATCTCTATGTGAGCAAACATAGCGGGGGCGAAATCCCCGACCCGGTCCTCGACGAGCCGCCGTACTTTACCGCTTTCACGACCTACATCAGCTTCCTCATTCTGATCTTTCTCGGTCACTTCCGTGACTTTTGCGACAAATACTTCCGGGCTCACTCCTACAAGCACCTCCGCCCGCAAAATGGCTATGCCTCGTTGTACAGTGATTTCGAGAGCTTCTATACACGACGCATGAAGCAGCGGATTAATGACTGTTTTGAGCGACCGACCACCGGGGTTCCAGGAAGATATATCACGTTGTTGGATCAGCAATCGGAAGACAACCTTCATTTCCGGCTCACAGGGACGACCACGGACACGTTGAACCTTAGCTCATACAACTATCTGGGATTTGCCCAGTCCGAAGGTCCCTGTTCTGATCTCGCCGAAGAAACGATTCGTCAAAATGGAATCACTATGGCCGGCTCAGTTGCTGAGCCCGGCACCCCACAGCTTCATGCAGAGGTTGAGCAACAGGTTGCGCGGTTCGTGGGCAAGGAAGATGCGATTGTTTTTTCTATGGGCTTTGTAACCAATGCCACGATTTTCCCTGCCCTCATGGGGAAAGGATGCTTGATCCTCTCGGATGAACTCAATCATGCGTCTATTCGTTTCGGGGCACGTCTCTCAGGAGCTGCCATCCAGGTCTTTTCGCATAACAACATGGCGGATCTGGAGAGACGACTTCGAGAGGCAATCTCCCAAGGCCAACCGCGCACCCATCGGCCCTGGAAGAAGATTCTGGTCTCGGTCGAAGGCCTATATTCTATGGAAGGTACGATGTGCAACCTGCCTCGCATCTTGGAGCTTAAAAAGCGATATAAATTCTACCTCTTCGTTGACGAAGCGCACTCTATCGGCGCGGTCGGGCCTCGTGGGCGCGGAGTCTGCGATTTCTTCAAGATCGATCCTGCCGAGGTCGATATCCTCATGGGTACATTTACCAAGTCTTTTGGTGCCAATGGTGGGTATATTGCGGCGGACAAGGCTCTCATCAAGAAACTCCGTGCCACAAATGCTGGACAAATCTTCGGCGAGGCCCCTGCCCCCGGTGTCCTGGCACAGATTTCCTCCTCCTTGCGACTGATCGCCGATGAGGATCCCCTACACCCGGGCCAGGGCCTGGAACGCGTACAACGTCTTGGGTTCAATTCGCGATATTTGCGACTGGGCCTAAAACGGCTGGGTTTTATAGTCTACGGACATGATGATTCGCCCATTGTGCCGCTAATGTTGTACAACCCAGCCAAGATGCCGGCATTCTCCCATGAGATGCTACGACGGAAAATCTCTGTCGTGGTGGTGACCTATCCAGCCACCCCACTGGAGCTGTCTCGGGCCCGACTCTGTGTGTCTGCTGCTCACACAAAGGATGATCTTGACCGCATACTCCGAGTCTGTGACGAGATCGGTAATATTTTGGGTTTAAAATATTCCACAGGTGTGGCTGGAGGATTGAGAGAACCGCTTCCTCCGGGACTGAGTGCTAGAGATGCCCGGAAACTAATCAGTCCCCCACGCTGGAACGTAGAAGAGGTCATTGAGCGAGGTGCTCGGGATGTACATAATCCTCTGTATTGACCATGGTGTTTGGAGGGAGGAAATAAGTAGACACCAGCATACAAGTATAATGTGTAATTTTTTAATTTATGATATGTAGATACTAATAACGAGGACATGACAAACAATATTACTTATTTTCTGACGCCAGAAGACTGCAACGTGCTCATTTCCGCTCAGCCAACGGCACAACGTCATAATCGTCGCTAAGGAAGGCTGCCAGTGCCTCCAAGGCAGCTTCCAAAGCCTGAGTGCTTTGCCCAAAGCCCAGTCGGACATAACCTTTAAACATCTCTCCGAAGCACTTTTGCCCCGGCACGAGTAGCACCCCCTTCTTTTCGAGAAGAAGGATGCAGAATTCAACATCATCGACAGGGACGCCGTTTCGGCTAAACTTGACAAACCCAACTGGTCCAGCGACTGGACGAACCCACTCGCAGACCGAAGAATGTCGGTCGATAAATGCTTGCACAATCTCTAGGTTGTGCTTGGCAAGGCCAAGGTTGCGTTTCATCAACTCCCGCAGACGAACAGGCTCAAGAGCCATAGCAGCAATTCGCTCGTCGATCTGGCTAACCGTGATAACCGTATAGGAGCGGGCATTTAGACAGAGATCGAGAATGGAAGAGCTGTGAGAAGCTAGCCAGCCCACGCGGATCCCGGCGAGGGAAAAGGTCTTGGAGAGCGAGCACGTCACCACTGACTTCTCGTAGCCAAATGAGAGCAGGGAAGGGGGATATTCGGGGTCCGTCGGCGAGGTTGAATGGAACAGGGCGCGATAGATCTCATCGCTGAAGAGGGTGATGGAGTGCCGCTGGGCCAGGTCGACAATCTTACCAAGAGTTGACTTCGTAATGATGGCGCCTGTGGGATTCTGGGGGTTGCTGGAGGAGAAGAGTGTCAAATGATAGACTCGACCTGAAAACGAGAGGAGATCGCTTACTTCAAGACGATCATCTTGGTATTGGGCTGGATGAGACGCTCCAGTTCCTCCAAATCCAGCTGCCAATGGTTATTCTCTTTTGCTTGCCAGAGACTCACCTCAGCACCCAGACCGGATGGAAGAGAGTATAACTGAGGGTAAGTTGGATGTTGGACAATGACATGATCTCCAGGTCCGATCAGGGCAAAGAACACAATAAAATTGGCCAGCGATGCACCAGGTGTGGTGATGATGTTGCTGGGAGATATGACGGCATCTGATTCACTGCCGTACAATGCAGCTATATTCATGCGCAGCTTCTCAAGGCCTCTAAAAGACGGACCATAATTCATTGGCAGTGACAGAGTCGTGGCCAAGGGGTTATCAACATCTTCAGCCGGGTCGGTACCTAGCGAGCCGAGCTCCTGAATAGTGACAGGAAGGGAATATGAATGGGCCAGATTGTGTCTGGCTCCAGGACTGCGAGTCAGAATCCACTATTGCTCTCCAAGTCAGTCGGGTTGTATCAATGCTAGACTTCGCGTTTTCTTACATGATCAATCTCAAATGTATCGAGTTTCACCATTGTGAGTATTGTGATGTGGATTATTAGTGTTGCACTGAAGAATGTCGAAACCAGAGGTGTAAAGACGAGGATATATCCTGTATTTCGTGTATGTTTTTGCATTGATATTATGACTCATCCTTGTGTCTCTCACAGGGCGTGCGTGGATTCCCTCCTGGATGTGGTTGTGCTGGCAATACGAGGACCACGTATATGCAGTTTGCCTAGGCCGACATTAGCCGTACATGTAATATAGCCCAAGTGTGGACAGAATATTTGCTTCATGGCCACGACCGATGCTCTACATGGAGATGTACCAGGATCCTCGGATATTAGAATACTTGCAAATAACTCTCCCAGCCCGAGATAGGTCCCGGCCGCTCCAGTGGGCGGGGTTCAGAATCGAGGTCTTCTTATTCAGGTAGCACTCCGACTAATGGATACCTATGTGACCAAAGATGAATTAATGTCTCATACACTATGCTTCAAATGAAGTCGTGCCCATTCCTCCGCAGTCAAAGCATGGATCCCAACCTGACAGTTCCACGTCTTGGACAAATCCCACGCTACACCACGCCCTTCACCAAAAACGACCTGATATTTGAACAACGTGTTGTCAGGATCCCTTGCAAGATCAGCCCGAGCAGCCTCCACAGTTCTTATATGCCTGGTAAATTTGCGTCCGGTGATCCTCTCCACTAACTGCGCCAGCTGTTCATAAGTCAAGGTATCTCCAGCAACATAGATCGGCTTGTTACCAAAGACCGAGTCAGCTCTCGAGCCAAGCACAGCCTCAGCAGTAATCGTGCCAATATCCTCCGGCGCTGTTACAGATACCTTGGTATCAAGGCTTCCAAGGGCCTCTATGGTATCATCCTTGAAGTTGACGACACCAAACCAAGGCTCAAACAAGAAACTAGTGAACATGCCGGTCGATATGATCACCCATTTAGTCCGGTTCTGGGAGCGTAGCAGATCTCTCACATCCAGCTGCTCATCGAATAGATCTTGCGCGGATCCCCGTCCGATAGTATCGTAATCGACTCCAAATTGCCAGGGCACGTATCGCGGAACTTGAGCCGCCAGAACAGCACGCGTAATTTTGAGCTGAGTGCCAGAGCCAGCTGCAAACCCGGTACAGCCGATGATTGTGTCGTATGCACCAAAGATGTCTGAGAGGTGCTTTTCGGAATCTTTGGCAATGTCACCAGGAACCAGATGCACATTCAGATTGCGCAGTGCCCCGAGCTCCTTGACTTTGTCGGGGTTGGGGGATGCGATGCTCGAGGGCCGTAGTAAAACAGCAATAGTTGCGCCATCTCGATGAGGATGCTGAGCAAGGGAGTGTAAGACTTGGTTGCCCAGCTCGCCTGCGCCAATAACGAGGATCTTCGAACGCCCAGACATGCTGTACAAAAATAAGGTTATATTTCTTAATTTGCTAAACCAAGCCCTCGCATAGGGAGAAGCTGTTGTGATATTTATAACTATAAGGTATATGCCCCATGTCAGCTTCGGACTTAAGAGGTTACATCCATGATCACACTCCATGTGGGCTTGGGGGGAGACCTCTCCCCACGGGTGAAAAATTCATAGGCCAGTACATGAGCTAATTGCATTGGCACTATCAGACCACCTGAGTCTGGTGCAAGTTATGCAACAAATCTTCTTCTTCTTAGTTAACATTTCTTGAAGCTTTGATTGGTAAGCAAGACCCTCATTCGGAGACTTTTGATAAACTTTTGAGAAAAGTTACTCCATCTCCCAATGAAATTCCCCGGAATATCAAAATAGTTTAGAGGTACAAGTTTGATGCACATTTTACCTACTTACAGTCTCCCTTTCGGCAATGACCTCACCCACCTATTCCAGAGACAATCGACCTTGCTTTAATCGAACCGCCATACCTAGGGGTAGGAGAACTGATTTCATTGCTAGGAACCCGCTAATCTAGCAGGTAACCTTTGTCGCCGTGGAGCTCGACGCTGTCAAAACCAGCCAGCGGAAACTGGTCTGAAGTCCACTTTGAGCTCAAAGTAGCTGACTTCGGCTCGGTTTGAATATGTATGCAGCTCATGCGACGGCGGTCAAGTAGTCATTATCTAGGTCCTCGGAGCAAGTCTTTCTCGGACATTGATCCACGAGGTTGGCTGTCAGTTGCGCTCACCATCCTCCCGCTATGATGAGATTACACCCCGTTCCGAATGCTCGACTGGTAGCGCAATATACACACTCCCCAGCAACCTGGATATACGTCCCTGTAACATGACCGTCTGCCCAGAACAGGATCATGGGCAGGTCTCCGGCCGTCCAGTGGTAGACCGTCTCATCATACCCAATGTGCAGCTTCTCGTCCACTCGATACTTGTACATATTCGCCAGTGGATAACCATTCAGACTGGACCCTTGGATAATCTTCTTAGGATCGGCTTGATTGCACCCGCATGGCACACCAAACACCCCCTGCCCACCATAGGGAATCGGCCGAAAGTCACCAAACTGCGATACCTTGCCCACCAGCTGGCCTCCTGGTGTCCTTTTGATACTGACGCCAATCGTCTCCAGCTCGGCTGCATAATAACAGTTGTTCCCGTGCACATCCTGTTTCAAAACATCCCGCCCCAAATTGCCCATCTTTCTTAGCAGCGGCGAAGGGACGAAGGCCTTGCCCACGTCCTTTGCGAGTCCGATGGTGAGGTCCTTGGCCGCCGAGCGGGTATGTGGATGATTACGCGGCCGGCGAAGAAGCGCTTCGGCCCAGCCGGATATCATGTAAATGGGCTCGCCCTGCCTTGGACCTGCTCCGCGGTCGATCTTGAATTTTACATTTGGCATGTCCTCAGCTCGGGTGAGTCGGGGTTTACCATATTCCACCACGCCGACTTGCACCAGTGAATGGTAGAAATTTGCCGCATGCTCGGCAAAGTTCTCAAACGGATTCTCCAGACTCCCCAACACCTGTCCGTTAAAGCTGTCGGCCAACGCGTACCCCGTAAAGACAGTATAATGCACTCCGAGCATGGCAGCAACATACCGTCTCGCCACTCGTTCATAGTAACAAGCATGGGCCATCAGCTCAATCAGGTCGGCGAGACTCACTTCCCCCAGACCACAGAACTGTGCCAGGCCGAGGATCCGGGCGAGAAGGAGATCATGATGCGCCGGCGAGCGCAACGACTTGCGCACCATGCTCCGCGCATACCGGCCCAGAACGTGCTTCGCCAGAGTCGGCATAAACTGAAAGGGGTTGATGCGTTTCAGCATCCATTCGCGATGCTCCGCCGGCCACGTTGCACCTAGACGCTCGCGGATGGCGGCGCCTTTGGACGGGGAGTTGACATTTACGATAACCGGCTCCTGCAGCCCGAAAGATTTGAGGCGTTCGGCTGAAAGTCCGAATCGGTCGCGCGCACGACTGATGTCTGAGTAAGCGGTGAAGAACAGCCTCTCCACTCCGGCTGGAGTCATGATCCATCCGACCCGGGCTGTTTTGGCCTCTTCCTGTGAGGCAGGCACTAGCGGTGCGAGATACCCCAGCTTGGTCAGGCGGACGAAAAGCGTCTGGATCTCCTCAAGAAATTGCTGACAGGCTCGGCGGTCGAGGTAGAACTGGGTGATTTTTACTCCTCCCCCAACGAGCAGTTTGACCGCGGCGGAGAGGGGGTCTCTGTTACTGTGTCAATGGGGTTGCACCTCAAACAGAATGATCTGCTGACCCAGAAAGGAGGGCTTCACCCACCACCTCAACTGCCAACTCAGCGACATCCGCCATTTGCACTGATCAGGCTGGCCGATGTCTAGACCAAATGTAAGCTGTGCGTGTTGGTGATCGTAGCGGGTCTGCCCTGGTGGCAGGGTAGAAACAAGAGTAAAAGGATACAGGTGCAATGATCACTTTTAAATAACTGGCCCTCGATTCCACCGTCCCCAGTCTTGTGTTCACGCGCTTGGCCTGAAGAGAGTATAGTGCAAGGCTTAGGCCGCTCGAATACGAGGTTTCTTCCTCTTAGCGAGCAGCAAGCTTCAGACGGACAGACGCACACTTCAATGGGGGAAAGCAGTTTTGATTCGCGGCTCAGCATTTGATTTTAACAATTTAAGTGTGTTTCTCTGTGCTTCCTGGTAAATTTACCTATTAGATCGGTTAATTGCAGACCTACAGTACTATTTTCACCATGTATACTGGGTGGGCTTGATATTGATTCATGGAGAGGACAAAATGAATGACATGTACAGAGTAGAACGATTTATTACCTTAAGAGAGGGTTTCAGGGGTAGTAAACTTATTAACCATAATCTATGTAAAAGTCTTACTCTCTGGGATTGTTGCAGATCTCCTTCATATATGGCAGCGTAACTTTATAAGCCACAGTATGCCGTGACGCATACACATTCAGTTGGATACTCTAACCACAACCAAATTAATTCAAAAGATAAGAATAATGAACAGTAGGAGAGAACTGAGTGTAGCTTAGTGTATTTCCAGTTGGCAAAGCAGTAACTCACGACAACTGGTGAATCTATCCTCAAGTGAGACGTTGAACACAAACTAGGTAGATACAGTGATAGTAGTACATATCATGTCCAGTCTTCCCTCTACTGCACTCGTAACTACCACCCAGCTACCCATTCTAGGGTAGTTTAGTCATTCCTAAAATCCCGAAGCATTTGATCGGTGCTCGGCCGTTTCAGGATTTAAAATTGGGCGGTTTAATGCCCAGTCTCTTTGTTCGCGGGGTTCTTGTCGACCACTGACGTTGTATGGCCTGGCGTTGTTCCATGAGAAGCTGCTCTATACGATATCTCTAAAGACGTACTGGTGATAAGTAGCCTCTACATAAAGACGGCAGCGTATGCAGGGGAATGTATGGGTGATGCGGTGAGCGCCTCTTCTATACAGAGTACTTTGATTAGATATATTTAGGTGACAGTACTGAAAATGATGGTCGCTATGCAAAGTGTTGAAGGGCCGATATTGTTTCTTTACCCAACCGAACTAATTATGATTATTGTGGGCGGACTTGGCATCTAAGTTTTTGCCAGCATGCTCATATCTTTGTGTATTCGAGTCCCAGCCTCGGTGTTGTTTATCACCGAAATCTGACATACATTCACATTCCTGTTCACACAGTCTGAACAGCGCCATGTCAACGTCGATCAGGAACCTTACGGCGGTTGAGAGGCGCAAATGACGGGCGGATTGGAGGGGGCAGGGCGCCTGACGCAGTCTCGGTGGAGTCTCCGTCGGTCCTCGTCCTTGTTGGGGAGGAGGCAGGGGTTTAATACACTACATTAGTCGAAAACGCGCATGTGGCATCATATTATAACTGCAACCTCAGAGCTCTACCTAAGTTGCTAATGCAGATCGTAAGCAAGAATGGGAGGCCTAATCTAGCACAAGAATTTAGATCCCAGAAAGGGGCGATGTTAGTAGCAGATCCCCACAAAAACAGAAGCAGCGTCATTGGAGGGTGTACCTAGACGATTGCTAATGGTACAAGAGTAATGTACTTTTAGGAGTAGGGATCGCCGCGCGATGAGGACCATGCAGCGCCTCATTTTAAAGCATTGCGGCTGTGGTGGCTGCTGGGTGGTAGCTTAACCTCAAGAGTACATTTGAAAATTTGACACCTTGACGGGCAAATGTTGATGTTCAATGCGAGGGACTTTGGAAGGGGAATGATATAGAAAATTGCTTTGGGTTGTCCGCCCAGCAGTCATACCGACAACAATAGGAGGTCCCCTCCATCTTCGCAGCCAATTTTGATGTTTACATCTATTATGTCTCTGAAGGTTACACTACATAAGCCATTTGAGCTGAGAATTAAAGGTGGACCCTCTAGAGAGCGGCATAATGCAACAACAAATGCCTCACATCTCCGGGCGTAACAAGCTGTTTGTAAGAACGTCAGGCGTCCAACTAGGCGTGCCATGATGTACAGATCAGTCCTTGATTACTTCATCAAATGGGAATATACGACGTGATCAATATCGAAGTAGGAGAACATTGGGGTATAAGAAGGAGGACAAATCCGCCTCTATGCTGTCCCTTTATCTCATCTCAATTCATCAGTATCTCACTTTGATTCCAATCCCGATCCCGATCAATTTATCTGCAACATCTCTGTCTCTTGAAACTCATATATTACCGTCATCATGGTCAAGTTCGCCATTCTCCCACTCGCTGTTCTTGCTGCCTTGGCTCCCTTTGCTGCCGCAGACAACTGCAAGACTGGGCTGAACTACTGTGGCTATAACCTGCTGAACATTGGTATGTGAACCTGCCACTCCCATCCCGACTTAATTTACTTAATGAGGTATAGGCAACTACGGATCGCAGGTCAATGGCGCCCTTGAGGCTGCCGGCCAGCCAACCGACGACGCGCACATCCGGGAATCCCTCTTCCACTGCAATGGTGGTATGAATGGTGATATCTCCTACATCACCTACTGCGGCGGTGGTTGCACTGATGGTGGCTCTGGCCGCAGCGACTACTGCTGAAGAGCTGGCTGCACATTGTTATCTTGATTCATAAATGAGGGTGTGATATGGACGTGGATGTTGTACTTTGATCTATCCGATTTAGTCATATTCAACATATGGTAGAGTGGAAAGACTTTAGTATTAAGAAATGGGAAAAACCGTTTTCCGAAAATCGATTTTGGTTGCTTCATGTCATATAGATAGAGCATACGTTCATAGGAGCATTGTATTTGGATCAGCTCCGAATTTGCCCTTCTCGGTATGTGGGAAGTGTAAGCTTCCAAATGACGGATCTAGTGGCAAAAGGAATGTTCCAAAGCCTCGATAAGATTGCGGAATTATCTTAGGTTCGCCAATACATAGATAGACAAAGTCTCGCGGTTTATACGAAGGGACCAATCAAGCTAAGCAAGATTGTTGTGTATTCTTATCGGCACCCTAGCTTCACAAATGAGATGGCCCACTCCAGCGCTCAAGTCCTCCGAGCCTATCCTATACACAGTATATCCCTGTTAAGCCATGACATGAATATGGTCTTGCTTGACATAGACAATAATATCTGCGTCAATAGTTATAGCAGAGTATACTAATGGAATAAAGTCCTCCTTCTTTATAGGAGCCGTTTTCAGGGTAATGATTATTCTACCCAATTCTCCTCCTTAATGACATTCTGATTCAGATGCAATATCCGACAAGAGCGACAGACATAGACACCCTGAAGTGCAGAATAAGAAACAGTAGATGGCCTCATAAGGGCCCAATCCAACAAAGCAACATCAACCCTAGAGAGTAGCCAGTGTGCTGTTAACGGCCAGGTTCGCGGTTGCAATCTCCGGGTATTGTGCCTTGGGATCGAAATTCAGACGCCTTGCATATTCACGCTCAAAGATAAGGCAGTGGGTTGATCCACCACTATGGAATGCCCCAATGACATCTCCCTTAGTAATAGTGCACCCTTCAGCAGTGCTATCCTCCCACTGGCAGGTGGATACCTCGGACATCCCAACTGGTACGAAGCCCACTAATCCAATCTGTGAGCCATTTTCGACATTTGTGTCAACAATGAGAACACCCCGTGCTGCTATGTGGGTGATATAACGCTGCGACATATCTGGGCCAGCTGGATCAGGTCCACCTGAACCTCCGAATCCTGAAGCAGCTGTTTCGGCAAAGTATGTTCCATCAATGAGGGAACGGTATACAACCCTGCCGTTGACAGGCGCATTCCAGCAATGGTAGGAGTCTGCACTCAGGAAGGCCTGATACACAGTCCCGCCGACAAATTTGTCAACATACTGGCTGACTCTATCATCCTGCGTGGCTCCTAGCATATCATGCAGCGAATATGGCATGCCCTTGAGCCAGAAGGTAGTGCGGCCCGAGACGTCGGTGTCAAACGAAAGAGGGAACGATTCGCAAGCATTGACAAGCGCCCGGTCTCCTACAGGACGAACACCGGCCTTGAACTTACGCGTAAAGAATGCGTCCCAATGAGGGTAGTTGAAGAAGTTCTCCTGCTTGCCGCCCGCGGGGTGTTCGAATAGTTCTGTAAACTTCCTTTTACTACCAGGGGTAGCATCATTTGCCTTCTTCTCCAACTGTTGGACTGCTATGTTTGAGCTCCAACCAGCGTCGATCAGTGCTTGATTACCACCACCCTCCTGCCCAGTCCTTCCCCTGGGATTGCTGAGGAACTCATTCCATTTATTCAAGATGGCTTTCAGAGACTCATTTACTCTGGGATCGAGGAAGAATTGACGACCGCTCTCGGTCCCCATCGGCCAGTCAACGATGACATTGAACGGGAACCCAATAAGACCGCTGGGTACGTCGGGGTCGTTTACCAAAAAGTACTCTGGCACTTCGGTCAAGAGGGTATTGAAAAGATATAACATGGTTTTGTAGTTTCGGACTTGTTTCTTCAGTGTGGTTGGGTCCCTATCGTATGGGGCCTTATCAGGGACCTCGTCAAACATGGAATGGGCAAGCATATAGAGAGTTGAATTGTTTTCAATTAGGTTCCTCAATGCGTCGACGGGGTTCTCCTTGCCATCTCTCAGTTTTTGGGGAATTTCTGGCTTAGCCTTGTCCAGAAGGTGCGATAGCCAGGCTCGGCGAAGTCTGACATCCTCAGGCATCCAGTGGCCGTAGCCATGAGTGGCACTCCCGGTTGCAAGTCCACCCAGGCTGGGCTTCGCGTACATGGATAGGTAGAATTTCTGCATCTTTTGAGGTATGCTATCGTACTTGTTTTGAATGAATGGTGCAAGGGAGAAACTGTTGGTGTCTGAGATATAGAAGAGACCGAATTATTTCGCCTTGACTTGGCTCTTCTTATACTTCGATCTCCCAATATAGAGTACGTATTACATCAACTCTAACCTATGGTTACACGTACTTTTGCAACTTGTGAACACTGTCATTGATGACGTTTGCATGCAGGACACGTAACGTCATATGCACGAAGTCGCATCTTTCCTACATTTCAGCTGAAACCAAAGTAGCCCTCGTAGATGGCACAGTCAGCCGTGTAATGGTATGGAGCAGGGACTCGATTTGCGAGAGATTGCTCAGGCTCTTCAGTTTCAAACCATGGTTATCTGGGTATAAAGTACATCCTAACTGACTTAAACTCTATCCCTAGTCGAGAACTTTTACTTTCATTTTAGGCTTGTATAGTTTTCCATGGAACACAAACATTGAACGCTCCAAACTTAATGTGTTTAAAATAGGTCTATGAAATCTTTCTATAACTTAGCGTAGGGTTTCCCCACGACGATTACCTTTCCCCAGAAAAGCTAATTGGTAGCAAGCAAGCCAGTCTCTACGGAGTCCATCATGCAAGCATCCCAACATATGCTATTTCACATCGGCCAGTTCAGCTGATCATGAGGGTGATGGGAGCTGTTGTTTTCACAGTAGTGTGGGAAAAGAGGGGTGGATGACCAATATTAAAATATCTTTTCAACATGCTGAACACCGCGAAGCGGCCTGGAGAGCCGGAAGAAGCAAAGGGTGGGAGGAAGCACGGTACTTATGACGCTGCAACACTACAGCTACTCATTTTCAGCAGAAAATGGTGGCGTCAGATTCACTCGCTGATTTCAGCAAGTCAGCCAGAGAGGCGTTATACACTGTTGCAGTATTCGCCAGTAGTTAGCTCATTACCTCTACCAAATTTCACTGGAATGTCGTCGGGAGCGTTGATGGTGAACTATTTACATGAAATAGCATAGCATGTACTGATCAAAGTTAATCAGCCCTGGATCACTGCATCGCGCTGCAGCTGAGCTGAAAGATCGCTGAAGAATCTGTGCAGCTCTTTCCGTTAAACACCTATCAGCTGTCGCCTTTTGACGAGGTGATTGTGGAGGTGGCTTGTAGGAATCTTACTGAGTCCGTTTAGATTTTGGCTGGGGACAAAATAACTCATGGATTGGGAGAAAGCAATGCAAATGAACTGGTCAATCCCTACCGCTTCTGGCCTTGCCCACTCTGCATGTAGATCTACTCTTATCATAATCACTCCTATGATCTGACTTGGCTGTTGAGAGTACCAAGCATGCTTTCTGTTAGGGCTTAGATTATTCATCCTTCCCAAACCTCGCAGATGAACATCCACTTTTGCCAGTATTTCTAAGGATGATGTTAGAAAGTGTTAGAAAGACACAACCCACTGTAGTTTAGTTGCTTAAGACGAGAGTAGCAGAGGTGATTGTTCATACTGTGTAATGCCAAAGGAATGCGGGGTTACCTACAGCAATAAGGGACGGAAGGGACACGTCGATCCACTCTTCAGCTCCGCCACTGCGGATTCTCCAGCTGCAGCAGCTCTCACTATGCATAGTAATGGCACTAGTAACTAATATCATGTTCAGTGGACATCTGCCGGCTAGTTTTCCTTAGCCTATCACTGATCTCCACAAACCAGTAGATCTTAGATGTGTGAGTACTGTTCTCAATCCTCTTTGACTGGTAGTTTTCACTTGTTGTAAAGCTGAGAGCGAGACTTTCGACATTCCACCACACGTATACTAGAATGTCAGTTCCCCTCATCCCCTCCCATGGACATATCAAACTCCTAGAGTCTTACGATCAATTTCCAAACCAAATGCCAAAGCGTACCAGTCGATCGACTGCGGACAACTGTTGTGTGACATTATACATATGTAGCATCCAGTGCATATCAGCCGGACAATCGCTCAATCACATACCGTGGCTCCTAGGAATCCTGAAACAATTAGTTGATGCAGCCGAGAAATGCAGGCAAAACAGTATTTCCTATTGAGAAACCAGCTTTGATGTTAATTACCTCATCGCTCCTCTTCTGGTGTTTTTCTACATGCTTTTCTGGTATATTAACTAATCTGGTCAATGTCACTATCTCATGTAGCATTGCCGCCTTGATACCTGAATTCAACTTTGCGTCTCATTCCGATCAAGGTGATGAGGGCTAGATTCAGTTCGGGCAATCTATATATCGGCCTAGCTATCTTTATGGATTCGATTCCTCTTCAGATATTTAGTCAATTTGAACCTTCAGGACCTTCGACTTTTATTTTCTACCCCATTCCCTGTAGCAATTGTCTCTTTGAGAAACACAATCTGCATTCTCTGTCCTTAATTCTCCCGTTATATCTTACCATGGGGATCATTCCGCGCTTGCTTGTCTTAATAGGCGGACTGCTCCCAGCCACTGTGACAGCGGTTGAGCCACCAACGCCACTTTTCCCATCCCTAGACCCATCCTATACGCCGAATGATGGTTCTTAAGAAGAAGTGGGCCCTGGAACAATTATAGACCACCGCCAAGTGCATATCAACTGCTATACGTTACCAGGGATCTGAACAACAACGCAAACCACTCAGTCACAACAACAGTCATCCCTACAAAAGCGACGAAGGACCGACTCCTATCGGTGCAGCCTGTCTACCACTCACCAGACATCAATTCCTCCCCCTCATACGGGCTCCAGGTTGGGCGTTCGGCTCCTCCCTACCCTGGAATATGATGGATTTATCCTTCGTAGAACCATTCGTACAAGACAACGGTCCAGTTCTGAATATTCCTGACTACGAGGGGTGGAACGCGGCCTTCACCGTGGGCCCGCAGACGGCCTACCACGTACTCGATTCGATCCGTGCGGCATTCAACTTCAAGGACAAAATCGGCCTCCAGCCTAACGCCAGAACGGTACTGTACGGGTTCTCCGGTAGCGCGTATGCTACTGAATGGGCTTCCGAGATGCGGCCCAGTTGTGCCCTCGTTCTGACCCAGATTGTTGGTGCTGCCATGGGGGTCCTCCTCCCAACATTACGAACACCTACATCTACTGTGATGGGGGAGATTGGGCAGAGCTGAACGTGTGGGCAGTGCTGGGCATGATGAACGCTATCCCCGAGAAAAAAGAATACATCAATAAAGATCTGCTGGATGAGCACCGCAAGGAGTTCTATGGTCCCATGAGACGCTGCAGTCGTCACTTCGGCGTGGAAGAGGTTCCCCCGTCTCTGGCGTTCAGGAACATCTCATCCACCATGCCACCAGGTGGGGGGATAAAAAGAACTGAGTATACAGAATAGTATAAATAGATATATTAAAGAGAGTAGAAGTTAAAGCGGATCATCCGTCGGATGATACACGTTGATCTCGGCGTGCGATGATCCCGATAGATTTCTTTGCCTTGTACATAGTTCTCGATGACGATACATGAGATATTAATAACTTTGAAGTTCATGCGCTTACCTACACCTACCCTTGGAGGCATGATCAACAAATGAGACTCATGTTCTCTGTGTTCATAGACAGGTAATTTCTAGGCCTTTTTTATTGTAATCCCATTGTAGACGTCGCCACTTCTGTCAGTGTGGTACACCCCGAACACTACTCTCCCCTTGAGGTCCGTCTCGGGCAACGCATATAGATTGTAGTCATCCATCCCAAACTGATTCATTTTAATCCCTCGTGACCAGTGGCAATAAGGCTTTTTCCGCTTTGCAAAGTAATCGCTGCCCAGTGCGTACTCTGTGCTCGCCTCTGCCCGTATCCCAGCGCGTTCAAGCGCTAGTCTGTAGACAATCAAAATGTGCTCTGCTCCATTGTGTCCGAGTTCATGAGAGTCCTTGTAGTTTCGATGCCACGCGCTAATTGACCGAAGCTTTGGAAAGCTCTGTGGGTTAAAATCACGAAACATGTTCTGAAAGTCCAGCGTATCCGCTCCTGGAGGGCAGCGAGGAGCGAGAATTACAACGTGCTGAATGGAAGCAGGAAGGGTCTGTGCAAACGGGAGCCATCCGTTCCCTTCAAGATTGCTAAACAGATCAATATCAAGGGTGAGCCGCTCTAGCCGGGTGAATTCATTCCATCTCCAGTTTGTCGTTGGCGGCGCGATTGGGTTGATCGACATATAGGGACGGTATGGCTTCAGGCAGGGTTCGTGGCGACAGCCACAAATGGAACCGTACTCTGTGAGTTCGATGTGGAGGTGTCGTAAGCTAAACTTGGTATGGGTAAGCAATGCTATACACACGGCCTCAATACTCATTTCGGGTAGAGGGTTTCGATATAGTCCATCCCCAAGGCGTTTCCCAAATACCTCTGGCGTGTGGAAGACCATATATTTGAATTGCTTCAGGCTAGAACATCCGTCGATAATTCTCGACAAGGCGCGACTAGAGATGTTTCCCCGATCCACAACGACTGATTCTAGCCCGGAGTTTGCGGGTCGCAGGGGATACGCCTGGTCCATTGCATCATCCCAGTCATACGTGATGGAGTTTTGCCCGCTCATATCTTCCTGCTAAACTGGCTGTGAGTAGTAGTCCCAGAGAGAGAGATTTTTAAGAGCTGGCAATCGAGCCAACGCAGTTAAGAGGCGGATGATCTGCTGAAAGTGGTCCTCCCCGAGTACTGCCTGTAAACGTTGCTCTCGTCTATCCTCACTACTTTCGGACCCATTCCATTCATCGTCGCCTTCTTCCTCGTCGTGGTCATAAGATAGGAAGTTGACTCGCACGTCAGTCAAACTCGACAGGGGCTGATCCTGGAGTCCTCTATAAGACCTTGTTGCCAGCCTACTTACGGCGCGGAGGACATAGGGAAAGATAATATCGTAGGCGTTCACCTTTAATTCCATACTCTTCAGCTCTGTCAGCTGCCCAAGGGCAAGTGCCAATGCAGCTCCCCCGGTCCCAGTGGCCACTGCATGCATCCAGTCCCACACTTCTTCATACTCCACGATGCGTGATGCTTGAACAAGCCGGCTAATGCACTGTAAACTCGAATCCCAGGTCAAGCATAGTCCCTGTGGACAATCGAAGGGCTCCGAGGACAGTTCCTCCACGTACGGGGCCAAGCGGGGACTTTGGGCGATCTCGAGCAACAATCGCGGATCACCTTTGCTAAAGGCCTCATTCGTTCTGCACCGGCGGATGTTTGATGGAGTCAAAGAGCAGAGGACTTCGGATTGCCATTTTCGGTATCTCTTGTGTTCTTGCAGGTGGTTGCGACAGAGTTCCTGAAGATATTTACAGCTCGATAAGAAGGAGGGTAGGTCCCTTGGGGAAATGAAGTCTATAACTTTCAACTGTAGTTCATATGGAAGTAGTAAGAGCATGGTGGTGGGAGGACATTGACAGGAAAAGAGTTCTTCATGACGACCAGCACGTTACCCTGAGGAAAAGCCTTGTGTCCCGCCCCCACGCTTGCTACGGCGGACTGTTTCTACACAATGGACTTTTGGATTTCGACATTGTTTGCTGCACGTATTACCTATTACAGTAGCGTACTGCAGTATGTAAGATACACATTTACATGGAGTACGCAAGTATGGCAATTATGAGAAGTGAAGGTATATATGTTCATTCTCAACCATACAGCACAAAAAAGCTTAAGTATTATTTGTGTATGTTACTGTCCAGTGTATGGGAATTTTCTCATTCCATAACTTCAAGTCATACTATGACACTCGAAATTATATACACATGACCAAATGTAACTACCAGTGGTTAATCGTGGGTCTCTAGACAGGTATTGCACAAAATCTTTTTTTGCGCCTATGCAGTTCTATGCTTTTGATACATACTCGAGCTCTTTCTGTAGAGTCCTCCATGACTTCATTCCCCTCATTGCAGCAGACTCAGGTTGACTGTGCCTATCCCTCATGCGGCGGTCAAAGATCTCCATCGACACCCAGCCTTTGTAACCAATCTCAAGGATCCAAGCTTCGGCAATGTCGGTAATAGGCAGATAGGCGCCATGGTCATGCTCCAGAGGAAATGGTCGTGCATGTTTGGACCAAGTAAATTGCGGCGCCTCCCCTTCGACAAACCATGGGTGACCCTTGGAGAATGGAGGATCGAATCTTTCGCCATCAGACAGCTGGAGAAAGAATATCTTCTCAACAGGACAATTGGAAACAAAGCGATTGAGTGATTCACGAAGAGATTTATCAGAGTCAGGGAAGCGCCCCGAAGCAGCGAAAGGGTCACCCCATAGCTTCGTAGCTTCATGAAACGTATCTAGACATAGCCCGAAGTTTGGTCGATTGACTTCGTTGACATATTGCAGAGCGACCTCCCATGTGGAGCAGTGCGTTCCCCAGGACAAATACTCATATGCAATTGATACAACCGGCTGCTCCGCACTTCCGATATCAGCCAACTGCTGTAGCTCACTGATGACCACGCCTTTGTCGCCGATAGCGTCTGGTTTGTAATTTGAAGGAATCTGCAAATATGACGCGTGAAGGACTCTAGCGACCCTAACCCAATGTCTGGCCTTCTGTAATCTGTCACTAAGAAGCGATCTGTCTCCTTCGTAATTCTCGAATGGTGCCAAAGAGAGAATGTCCAAGTTGAGTTTCTGGCATAACACGCGGATCTTCTCAGCGCCCTCGAGAATCGAGATGTTTTGAGCTTGAGAAAATCCTTCCAACTCGAAATAGACAATCTCAATGCCTTTGTATCCGGCTTCTGCCGCAGCCTGAATTTTGTGGTCTAGGTGATGAGAAGGGTGTTGGCCTAGAGATAAGCTAGCGATAGCCAATTTATTCGAGAGCATGTTGTGCAAAAATTTTGGCTGCTGAAAGATAAGAGAAGCAATCAAAGCGGGACTTCTATTGAAGCTACACGCAATATATATATAACAAGGAGCAAATGCGGGGTTTCGGATTCTGTTCTCCGCAGGGCAGATGAGACAGAGACTAGTTGGTCTTTTGACTACAGGACTCTCAAAGTGAAGTCATATAGGGCGCGAACATTAAGATTCAGATTTCATCACAGTCATCCGTAGGGTACAGGTATCCTACATGGAAAACAGGTTCTTTCACCAATCCTTACATCGGTGGTCTCACGTTATTGCGGGTGTTATTCTCCGGACATGATTTTCTGCCACCAGAGGTTGGAGCATTTCCAAAGGCCTGAAGTGACACTGCCTTCTCAAACGCACTCAGAATGCTTTCAATTTTGAAAGGCTGCTCCTGGAAAGCGATTTCCGCATCCTACTACTGAATCAAGCACGATGATGATAGATCCTATAAATCCAGCACAATGTTCGACGCGAGCTCTGTTGAATCGTTATCCCTTTTTGAAATCATCACCCCTCTCTGCAGTTTTGTTCCATATTACGTTGGCAATCAAGCGTTTTCAAAATGGTATCCGCTGTCCTTCATCCATCTTCGACAAACATTGAAGCCACTTCGGACAATATCGACGCCGTCAATGTTCTCAAGGCAAACGCACAGCAAGCGGCAAAGGACCTGTACGAAGAGTCTGAATTCGACAAAGCCAAGGACAAGACAACTTTCCGCCAGTTCAACGATGCTTGTGACCGAGTCAGGAATTTCTATGCTCAGCAGCACACCCTACAAACAGTGGCCTTCAACTTGAAGGCCCGTAATGACTTCCACAATAAGACCCGCGCGCGCATGACTGTTTGGGAAGCAATGGAGAAACTGAACACGTTCATTGATGAATGTGACCCCGACACCCAAGAATCCCAAATGACACACCTGCTCCAGTCCGCTGAAGCTATTCGCAAAGAGGGCAAACCACGCTGGATGCAAGTTGTTGGGTTGATTCATGACCTTGGCAAGCTCCTTTTCTTCTTCGGTGCTCAGGGCCAATGGGACGTTGTGGGAGACACCTTCCCCGTCGGGTGTGCGTTTGATGATAGAATCATCTTCGGGACTGAGTCTTTCAAGAAGAATGAGGATTTCAACAACCCGATCTACAGCACCAAGTTCGGCATTTACTCCCCTGGCTGTGGTCTAGAGAACGTCATGCTGTCTTGTGGACATGATGAATACCTTTATCATATTGTCAAGGATCAGTCGACCATTCCCGATGAGGGGCTTGCTATGATTCGGTACCACTCCCTTTATCCATGGCATCGTGAGAACGCCTATCATGAGTTTATGAATGAGCATGACAGAAAGATGCTTGAAGCTGTACGGGCCTTCAATCCATATGACTTGTACTCCAAGAGCGATGAGGTGCCAAATGTTGAAGAGTTGAAGGTGAGAATCATTTCTAAATAACACCACCTTTCACAGCTGTGTGCTAACGTGATGCTAGCCTTACTATCTCGAACTCATTGACGAGTATTTCCCAACAAAGGTTCTGAGATGGTGATAGCTCCTCTTCATGGATTTCCCTCTAGGTTTGGATTTATGTCTGTATGACATAGATGCAAAGTATCCAGGCCGCTCAAATGGCCAACAGGTTCATCTCAATTTATGCTTTTAATTCACTCGCTTGAGCTTAGGACCAATTCAATTTTTTGGCAGTATGCTATTCGTTTTCGTAGAAATAGAGGCTTAAAATTGACACTTTTCAGCGTTGCTGCCTCTCATATAGCATTTGAAAATCAAGTCAGTCAGGATACAGTGGCGGTGACTGCCCGATGTTCATGCCCTGTTTCAGTAGTTTTCAGAAGCACCCTCGTATGATTGAGAGGGTTACAACAGAGAGATTTGTTTCGGAGATGCCTTTTTCTTGGGCTCTATTTGACAAAAGTCAATACAGATACATCGACTTCTAAGTGGGGATACGTTACTTGCACTCACAATATGGCAATCGGCTATTCAGTAGTAGCTGTTAGCTGAGACGAAGTGGCGAGATCTCTTCATGGAGATTGGACTCACATGTGATCTCTGCTCATCTAAGCTTTTCCATTAGGAAGTTCGGCAGGCGCAGTCGGAAATTATATTCCTGTGCAGCTGCAATGTTGTCATGATGGGAAATGAAATATATTCTATTGGCCTGTATATTCCTATGCATTTCCGCGGCAATTCTCCCCAGCTGTGGGGTCCAATAGGAGATAGCACCGGAATGCGGGGTGCTCATAGTCATGAATCATGATATTGCATTGATTGGTGCTCGGAGACCTAACACCGCCCTGACAGTCCAGTACCTAGATATACAAGCTTCAATTGGTTGACCGTGTCAGCGAAGCTTTTCTGAGCGGAAGAGAAAAGAGACGTTGATAGGAACGTCTGAGACAACCTTGCAACCCTTAAGGTTCTCAGTAAAGGGTTAATCGACTTTCCAAACACCCACATCACGAAGCTGTTTTGGATCTACACGAAAGTCTACGTAGTATTTGTTCTTGGAGTGGAATATATAAAATGGCATAATTATCTTGGCAAAGAAGCATGAACTCCTCTGTGCACCTGATGAATACCATAGGACAGGTCGGTACTGAGTAGTCAGACGTACAATCTAGTTCTTGATGGTTCTTCCATCAAAGTAAATCTTCTCACCGGTAATCAGACTTCGCTGCAATGCTTGCCCGATAGAAACCGCTTTGACGGAGCTTCGCAAGCTTATTGGAGGTGGGGTGTTATCCAGGCAGCAAGCTGTGAACTCATAAGCCTCAGTGATAAATGCTTCCCGGAACCTCTCATAATAATGCTGTGGCAGCTCACGTCTGGCCCCCTGTGAGTCATGAATTTCAACATGATTCTTTCTTACTTGCATATTCACCCTCACAGAACCTTTCTCACAGATGATTTCTGAGGTGTCCTCCTGTCCAGCCGCCATCATACGCGAACAATACAAGGCCGCCATCTTTCCACCCTCAAACTCCACAGTCGCGATTGCATTATCCCGGTCGTTGGTCGCCTCTAGCCCCGGATGAACGGCACAAACACCAACTGCCTGCAAGCTCTTGATGTTGCGATTCTCACCCAGGAACCAAAGCATCAGGTCGATATCGTGAATGGAACAGTCCACGAAAATACCACCACTTGTCTTCGCGTACTCGACGAAGAATCCTGATGAATCATACAGATCTGCTGTTTGAGACCGGAAAAGCACCGGTGATCCAAATTCGCCCTTGTTGACTCTCTCATGAGCTTCGCGGTACGACGCATCGAAACGACGAGAGAAGGCGCACATCACTTTTTGCTGCGGGTATGTTTTAAGAGACTGCTCGTATGCGGAGACCACGGATTGGGCCTATGCCAAGTATCGCAAGTCAACATCCAATCTTCCCAAGGATAAGTGGCAAGTCAACGTACCACTTCAGCATCAATGCTCAATGGCTTCTCGCAGAGAACATGAAGGCCTCTCTTAATCGCTTTCAGAGCTTGCTCTGCATGCACAGCGGTGACGCTCGCAATCACAACAGCTTCCAGATCAGCTTTTTCAAGCATTTCGTCGTAGTCCTGGAAGATTTGCACCCCTTGAAGGTTCTCTGCTGCCCATTGACGCTCATTATAATCGGGAGTACTGGCAGCTACCACGTTTGCACGGGCAGTGAGCTCATGGAAGTTGATGGCATGTCGCTTGCCTGTTTATATTAAGATATACTGTAAATAACACGGGGTGGGAAGGCCTACCCATACGGCCAAGGCCCGCGATACCGACACGAAGTTTTTGGGCGACCATTATTGCGAATGTGGGATATCGAGGAAGAAACAAGATGTTCCAAGAGCTTCAAGAGACATAGAAAAGGTGAGGACGGGGGTCAAGGCTATATACATAACGAAGCCCATTTTTCCTGTGTAGTTCGGGAGTGGGACCTTTAGCTAATGTTTCGGATTTCAATGTCCGATGTCAGTATACAATGCCACGAATAGTCTGGTCATGAGTACCTGACTCCCAATGTCCTGAATTATACCAGTTGAGTGGGGAAATAGATTGGAGGTAAGTAGAAATCAAACGAAACGACAATTTGCAGAGCTACGTACTCCTTACTAAGTACTGGATGTACATCGAGGTCCAAAGTATATGTTCCCAAACCAACCCACTCCGTATCCCTCTCGACCGTATTTGGATTTGGCCATGTCTGTTCAGGGAGCAATTTCGCAGTGCTCTGCATTGATAATGCCATCCTTCTCCACACAAACCTGCAAATCATCACTCTCAGTACGAGCGATCCGCGTTGCGTCTGCCCAACTCATGTCATTTCCTGCATTGTGCTTGATTTCAAAGAGCCGATCAACTTGTTCAAGAGATAATGTCGCAGTCTCAATGTAGAAGTAGTAAATGAGTGGGATGAAGCAAAAGTTGAAAATGGCGTAGAGCATATCATACCGCCACTGGATATTTTGGATGGCGGTAGGGGTGACCACAACAACAACATAGACGAAAAGCCAATTGACAGTGGTGGCAAAGGATGTGCCGATGTTGCGCATTCTCTGAGAATTGATCTCGGCAGGGTATATATAGGGAATCGAGAGCAGCGACATTCCGTAGAAGACGTAGTAGACAAAAATGAAAACCACAGCCATGATCGACATCCCCTTGTTGTCTGGGCCACCATATCGCAAGCCCACAGCAACAAGAGCAAAGCAAACGCTACTGGCAGCGACGCCCATGATCATTAGCCTCTTTCGCCTAACACGGTCGATCAAAAGAGCTGCAATTGAGCCCTAGAACATGAGCGACATGGAGTCCACGGCGGACAAGATCAAAGCCATGCGACTGCTTAGACCCACTGATCGTGTAAGAACCACGGGGAGGTAATATGCAATAACGTTGGTACCTCCCATCTGTTGGAAGAATGCGGTACCAGCTCCCAGAAGCATGCGGCGAAGTGTTTGCTGCTTACTCTTCCAAGTCAGAATTTCTTTCAGGGCAACCGACTCCTGCACCTCAGCCTCATGGTGAACAGCAGCAACTAGATTCCGAATCTCATTGGTAACAAAAGGATCATTATCCGGCTTTGATAACAGCCTAGCGAGAATGTTTTGTGCCTCCCCAACACGATTCTTCATAATAAGCCACCGAGGCGACTCCGGTGTGACATGGACTAGGGCAATGGTGATGATGGCAAAGAAGCACTGGAATGCCAGAGGAAACCGCCAGCTCACATCTGAGTGCGGAATGAAGGTGAAGCCATAGTTCATCCACTACGTCTAGTGAGCAATTTAGGTTTGGTCATTGAGGCTGATGAGTACTTACATTTGTGATCACAATGCCAAAAATATTCGTGACCAGCTGAAAAACGATGAGTTTGCCCCGATCTTTCGGCTGCGCAGTTTCTGCCTGCCAGATAGGTATAGCGATGGTATTCATTCCGTTTCCGATCCCCGCGACCACACGGCCGGCAATCATCTGCGCGAGGGAATATGACGCCGTCTGGAGGATTGCACCGATGATCAAAATCGCGCAGCCGATGAGAATACATCTTCTGCGACCCAGTTTGTCGCCGGCATACATGGACACGAGTGTCCCAGTAATGCAGCCGATATCGTATGTTGCCACGATCTGACCTTGGATCGTAGCCCCCGGAAAGCCGAAGGTCCTCAGGAAGGGTTCATTGTCCAGGAGGCCACCAAAAACACCCTGGTCATAGCCGAAGAGAAGAAACCCAGCACCGCAGGCAGCAGTAATTCCATACTGAAGCACTTTTCCCTGCGCATCCTGTAGGAACATCGTAAAAACGGTTGAATGGATGATGCGGTGGTATCAGTTATGAAAAAAGCGAGATAGCAGGTCCAATCCAAAGTCCATCCAGCCAATGCCGAACTATTCGATTCATATTAGATTTATATTAGCCCGGTGGGATGCAATAATATGAACGCAATCCAATCTGAAGAGTAACTTCCCGGAATCCATTGACCGAAACTCATTTGCTACAACTAAGCCGAGCCGGGTTTATGACCGATTGGATCTGCAGAAACAGGGCGAACCGCCCCAACTCCACAATCTACGACCACCATTGCGGGGTAGTCTGCATACCCCAGATTTTTGAGCCTCGTTTGCATTCCGCTCCTGCCGTTTCCCTCTCGACAGAGTCTGGCACAATAATGAGCTCTATGAAACAGTATGGGAAGCGACAACATGCCACCATGGCATGCATCTCATGTCGGGAGAGGAAAGTGAAGGTATTTCCTGCCACGACTTTTTACTCTTTGCTAAATTAATTCAAAGAATAACAGTGTGATGGTGAAGTACCATCTTGCTCCCGTTGCGCAAGCAAAAGCAAAGAATGTTGTTACCAAGCTTTTGATAAGAGAAAGTGAGATCAGGATACTGACCATGCGATCGCGATGGGCCATCTTGAGACTAAGAGTTGACCATGATGATAGGCTACCTCTTCGTGTCGCAATAGAGCTGCTGACCTGCAGAGTCGATCAACTGTGTCAATTTATCCATGAAAATGGCCTTCAGCCCCCAGAAATGTCTGATGATAAGGGTGCTACCCTGCAAAACATTCTGGACACCCTTGGAATGACAAAGCAAGCCGTCAGCCCAATACCACCTCCGAGTGATGCAACGATGAAGTCTCCAAGAACGGTCAAGGATACCGAGTATTCTTTACCTACTTCTACGATGGCCCCATTTTATGTCTCTTTCGAGGGCTTCGGGGCCAGGGACTTGGGTCAACAACATGCTACCAGTCCGCCCTTAAGTGAGCAAGGTCACTGTTTACCGGATTCGCCGCTGTCGTCAATTCCACAACATAATGACTCTTCAATCATTGCACTTCAAGGAGATCAGTCAGTCTTGACTCTCTTGAGAGAAGACAGCCCGGGAAGTATATTCAATGCGTGGCTTTTTGACCTAGACTTCGGTACACACATTACGCCCTCTGCATCCGTCTTGCAACAACAACAACAATTTACCTTGGGCTACTCGCCCAATGATGAACTTGCTATACCACCAACAGCCCAGGCAGAATCTATTGAAACTGTCTATAGCGAAAGTAGCTCTACCCTTTTCAAGGAACCGGCCAGTGCATCCGACATTGAAGGCCTGGTTGATGAGATCTCCGACCGGGTTGGTACCTTGAAAATCGGCCCTGGAGGGAAGACACGTTTTTATGGCCCGACCTCCACCTTTAATTTGAGGGAGATGCCATCCTCAGACAATTATGAACCCGATCAGGCAAACCTCGCCGATCATTATGGGTCAGAGGAAGAAATCCGTGCGGAGGTAGAAGAACATCTGCTCGACCTTTATTTCACCTGGCAGGACCCCTCATTCCATGTCGTTGATCGACATATCTACGAAGAAGCAAAGGAAAAGTGGAAAAACATGGAAAAGACTCCTTTCTATTCAGAGGCACTGCGGAATGCAATGTGAGTCAGTTCTATTGCCAATGCTCTCTGAAGGACCCACGCTGACAATTGCAACAAGGTGTGCGCTTGGTAGCGCTTTTGAATCTCGATACCATCCGACTGTTATCACGTTTCCAAAGACGCTTGTTGAGTTTTTTGCCGATCGCGCCAAGTCAATACTTGAAACAGAATTAGATTCTCCTTGTGTTGCAACCATTCAAGCAATGGTCATCTTGAGCAGCCACGAAGTTGGAAACGGAAAAGATGCAAGAGGGTGGCTATATAGCGGTAAATCCACATGGGAACCTCGATGATTTCATTCAGAAAAACTTACTTGCAGCCTAAGGATCGGCATTGAGGCTGGCATTCGATCTTGCTTTGCACCTTGACATGGCCAGCTATGTGTCTGCAGGGATGATCTCAGCTGCCGACGCAGACCTTCGCAGGACTGTCTTCTGGACTGCATACATTGTTGACCAGTTCGTCATCTCCTCCCACGACCTTTACTTGAGTACGTAGTTGTCCTGACTATTTGGTAGCCAATTAGGATTCCATTTAGGTAGACCCTTTCGCACCAGCATGGAGGATGTGACGGTTGAAAAGCCCCGTCAAAAAGCAGGTTCCAGAGGGCATTGCGGGTGGACACCTGGCGAGCCGTCGTCTTCTGCCAGCCACGACTCTGGCTTGCTGGACATCAAAGACGCAATCAGCCAACAACTAGTTTCCCTCTGCGAGCTGATGGCCCCATGCGGGTATATCCTGTAAGAATCTCTGTCAATGTCACTTCCGGCCCCGATTGACATTTCCAACAGATACGGTACCTCCAGTATCTCAAAAGAGATTCTTCAAGAGCTCAATGCGAAAATTGTCGCCGAGCTCCAGAAGTGGAAAGCCACCCTTCCGCCTATTTTACAGATTGACCTTGACGACGTCACCTCCCCATACCCTCCGTATGTGTTGCTTCTCCAGTATGTAACCTGTTTTCTTGCCATATCTCTCTTTCCTCCAATCTAACCGGCACCAAAGCATGCAATACCACCAGAACATGATCTACGCCCACAGACCATGGATATCAAAAAGTCAACTACAACCGCAACCACCAAGAGGACCCGGATACACGCACGCCCGCGAAATGTGCATCCAATCCGCCATCGCAGTCTCCAAGATCCTCAATATGTATGAGTCTCGCTACACACTGCGTCGAATCAATGTACAAGCTGTTTCCATCACGTCCTCGGCCATCCTATTCCTCCTATTTGCTGCCGTCTCGAATTACCCCTCCCGCTCCCAGGGCAATATCTCACTGTATCTAACGACATGTTTCAGAGCCTTGGATGAGTTCACTCTCTCCTGGAAAAGCGCCCAGAGAGCAAAGGACCTTCTAGTTGGATTACAGCGTCAATGGGATCTACGGACGCGGTCTAATAAACTGCCACAGCAGGCTGACGGGGTGTTGTATCCTCCGCAGAAACGGTTGAGGACTGCTAGCGGACTTCATCAGATGGCGCCTGTTCTCCTTGATCCGGCTTTGTAGATAGACCTTTATTTGGATGGTATGCTTAGGACAGAGGCGGAAGCTCTTCTGCGAAAGATATCGTCAGGATATCTTTGATTCTACCTATATGCTGATGGTTTGGATCATTACAGCGGCAGGTAAGCAAGTGTATCATTTTTGGACCTTGGAATATGATGAATCATGTACGGAGTATGCTATATACCATATGTTAGTTTTGTTATATACAGGGTATGCTATCTCCATACGTTAGTTTTGTTATATGCAGCCAGTCCACAACTTTTGCTTCTAGCACTAAATCTCTTTTAACCCTGCCCAATGCTTCCTAGTAATCAACCTATAGTCTTAGTAACAGTATCAACTCAGTTATTCCATGGACCTTATATCTCCCAGCTGGATCACAGCCTAGCTAGAGATCTACCCCAAATACACAAAGTAGCAAGACTAACAGAGCTTCCTAGGATGTCATACAAGGTACCAGACGAGCTTATGCAAAGCAATATTGGCCACATGCGTCTTCTTTGGTAATCGTTTGCTGAAGAAAATTCCGCTCAGAACGGCATCTGGATTTCACATGCCTGGCTCTCAAGTGACTCTTGAAACTGCTTGTCCCTTGAGCAGAATCTACTCGACGCGTCGCAAGCTGTCATCCACATCTAAGTCCAGCTTGATGAACCAGAGTCGTTTACCTCTGGAGGTATCGAGGGATGATTTGATTCATTAAGTATGTTGAGCATCGACATAAACAACTAATGCTAAAGCTGAGCCATGGAATAATAATTAAAGGGAATATCGTACGTGCTGGTCGACTTAGACACTCATCCGAATTCGCGTCTCTGTCTCAGTACCCTTTTCTTCAGCCATTAACCATGCCACCAATTCCTCAAGCAGAAATTGGCCTACTAGGAGGGCAAGATCTTATCAGCTGTTCCAAATCTCTCCGCACTGCAGTGAAGCTATACTATGCAATGCTCTCCACACTATAAGACTGCGCCATTGGTTAGTCACGATGTGTTAATACACATCTCTGCATTGATAGATGCATGTCCAGATTCGGAAATTGAACTGGCTCATTCCGCTCTATTCTAGATTACTTTTTCTCTGCTTTCTATGCGTGGGCGAGTTCTACACTATTAATATCACCTTGAATGCCTGTGTATTCTCTGTAACTACTACAACCTCTTGATTTTGGGTGGTGTAGAGTGTTTAAGCGAGAGTATGGTCGCTTTTCTAAGTGATTTAGCCAGTACTCTCTATAATTGTATTGACAAGTTTGATTCCTTAGCCAATTACCACCGCGTGTGGCTAGAAACCCTTCAACCAGATACTGTTTGAATAGCTCCATAGCTACTGGTATAAGCCAATTCAAGCAGAAATGGGTGCTATTAAAACTTAATATCTCTTAACGAACGCTAAGACCACCAGGAAGCCCGCCGAGCAGCAGATCTAGCTAAATCTGGTTCACAAATAGGCCCCCGATCGTATTAAAACGTATACTAGATCAGATTATCAGGGGCTGTGTGCTAACATCACATAACGCAGCACTCCTTGCGCAGGATAACACCAATATACGCGCAGCGGATGAGAAAAAAACACCAGAAACGCCCACGGTCAAATAGACGAATACCCCACGAGGGCAGGCCGATCGGTCGAAGAGGCCTATAGCTAGCAGCTAGCTCAACAGCTGAACCAGCCAGACTTATAATACACAGTGTGGAAGAAAAGAAATATATTCTATAAGAAAAATTAATAGGACTACTATATTAATTAATAAGGTTAATAAGGTAAATATACTTTATCTATAAGCTCTCTCATACTTCTCCTCTAACCTTTTCTATTTAAAATCTTATGAGTCCCCTAGAATATAGAGATAGTCTATAATATAGCTACTAATAACTCTTCTGCTTGTCATACCCTGGTCCCTGGGATCTGTCTCTGCTGTTCCTACTTCCTACTAGTTACTTTAGGAGTGAGGTAAGTTACCTCACTCCTAAAGGGTAATATAGTCCCTAGACTATATCTAATACTTGCCTGAGGTCTACTGATCTGGTAGCCTAATAATATATTAATATAATAATCCTATAGATTAAGGATAATTTAGGAGATAATATAAGAATAATAATAGTAAAGATAGAAGCAAGGCCTATTAAGTATATATAC